>OZ038381.1:25415741-25431401 GCA_964036045.1 Eutreptiella sp. 'Long Island Sound 2002' | reverse complement strand
GGGGGGGGGCTTTGCTGTCCTTGTGAAGCCCCTGACCCCCTCTGACCCCCTCTGTACTGTGGGGCTGGACATGGGGCTACCCCCGAGGGCCATCCGGGGCGGCGGGGGGGGGGGCCTCAGTGACGGTACGCCCCCCCACAAACGGCCCCCCATCGGCGTGCGAAGGTGGTCGGTGCGCAATGCGCCGGGCGGCGCCCGACCGGCACACGCCCAAGAGGCCGAATGAGTGCCGTGGCCTTGAGGAGTGGCTGATGGGTGACGCGCAGGTCCGTGTGGGGGTACCGACGGGGAGGCGAGGGGTGTTTGGAGGAGATGGGGAGGGGGGTTAGGGGGGGTGTCTGGAGGGGGGGGAGGGGGTTTTGGGGGGCCGGGGGGGGGGGGAGGAGATGGGGAGGGGGTTAGGGGGGGTGTCTGGAGGGGGCAGGGGAGGGGGTTTGGGGGCGAGGGGTGTTTGGAGGAGATGGGGAGGGGGTTAGGGGGGGTGTCTGGAGGGGGGGGAGGGGGTTTTGGGGGCGAGGGGGGGGGAGGAGATGGGGAGGGGGTTAGGGGGGTGTCTGGAGGGGGCCATGAGGCAACGGATACTTAGCTACCGAAAGGCCGCCGTGACACAGGCCAAGCGGTGATCGCTCTTTCATTGTTCGAGAGTACCGCCGTCCAGTTCGGGTGCTGACTCACTCACACACCGATTCGTTCACACCCCCGGCGGGTTGAGCTCAAGGATGCGGTAAGCCCAAACAAGGCCCATCCCCCTATTCCCAACCTCCCGCAAGTAGCAGGTCAGCCCTTGCCGACCGGGTCTTGACCCTGTTTGGAGGAGGGGGCGGGGGCAGAGTTTCGCTTAAGGGGAGGGGGTGGGTGGGTCCAAGGGGGCTGGGTGGGTGGGGCTGTGGGGGAGCCCCCCCCCCCCCCCCCGCAGGAGACCTTGAGTTGTTAGAGGCGCCGAAAGGCGCCGAAGAAATTTCTTGGCCTAAACTGATTTGCGCCGAAGGCGCCAGAGAAAATTTTTGATTAGCCGAAGACCCGGAGAAAAATTGGCCCAATCACTTAAGAGGGGGGGTCCGAGGGGGGGGGGTGTCAGACCCCCCCCCATCCCCCCACCCCAGGAGATGCTGAGTTGTTAAGCACAACTCTGGGGGGGTATGGAAGGTGGGGGCGGGGCAGGTCTGGAGGGGGGGGGGGGCTCTTGGGGGCGAGGGGTGTCTGGAGGAGAGGGGGAGGGGGTAGGGGGGATTTGATTTGATTTGAGGGCCGATCTGGCCGCCCGGGGGGCGCAAGATGGCTTCCCGACGACTCTGCATATCGGCCGGCCAGGGGTTAGGGGGGGGTGTGGAGGAGGCGGTGTCTAGAGGAGGAGGGGGAGGGGGTTGGGAGGTGGGGGGCGGATTTGGATTTGGATTTGGGGCGGTGTGGTATGGTGCACTGCCACCGGCCGGGGCGCCCCGGTGCCCGGCGTGTGGTGGCGCACCAACATTAGGGGAGAGGTGTGTGGAGGAGGAGGAGTACAGAGGAGGGGGGAGGGGGTTTTGGGGGCGGGGGATGTCTGGACGAGGGTGTGTTTCGAGGAGTGGGGAGGGGGTTTTGGGGGGTGGGGGTTGTCTGGAGGAGGGTGTGTTTGGAGGAGTGGGGAGGGGGTTTTGGGGGGTGGGGGTTGTCTGGAGGAGGGTGTGTTTGGAGGAGTGGGGAGGGGGTTTTGGGGGTGGGGGTGGTTTGGAGGAGGGGGGGGTCTAGAGGGGGCCTGTGTGCCCAGCGCGCATATGACGGGGATGACTTGGGGTTTTTTGCTTGGCGACATTCTTGCCACTACAGACCATACTACCCCGCCCCCCCTTTGCGCAAGCACGGCTGCGGTCCCATAAGTCAGGTCAAAACGGCGGTTCAACGCCCACCCCGTGCTTAGACAAGGCGGTGCATGCGCGCGACACACGTGACAGCAAAGGTGTGGGGGAGCCCTCAGATGGGGATGGCGAGGGGCTACGAATGGGGAAGAGCACTTTATCAAAAGCGGCATTGTGCTCAATCTCCTTCCCATTCCGCATGTACTTCAAATGGATGTAGTTGTCCCCATGACGAGAGGGACCAATAATAGTGGCAGACGCATGATCCCCAGTGCTCTGAACGTACGTGACAGCTATGCCAGGCATATCATTGTTAGCCATGGCTGAAGATCACATCAGAACAAACAGCATGGGGTTGCAATGTGTGGTACAATGTTATTATGAAGAGAATGCACCATCACAAACATGACTGAGCCCCTCTTTCCCTGTGCAAGCGCTCTACAAACACCCAATCCTTACTTTCTGGACCACAAAAACAGGGGTCCCAAAATTTCCTCAAAACGGCGCTCAACGCCCACCCCGTGCTTAGACAAGGCTGTGCATGCGCAAGGGGGGGGGGGTACATCCCCACAATGTCGGACAGCCTCAGGTTGGGGTTAAGTCAGGGCCTGGGGCCCCTTCACGGTGCAACCCTCGTGCGCCATCAGCCCGGCCCAACGCACTATGCAGACCCCTGCACCGACAGGTCGGTGCAGGGGGGCACAACATGTCGTCGTAGGCACTGGGGCGCGTGCACACCTTCCGTGTGCCGTCTGACACCTCCACGTCCACAGCCCCGTCCAGGTTGACGATGAACTGCTTCCGGGGGGCGCAGTGCCAGTCGAACTTGTAGTCACCGGGGGTCTCACGGATCTGCATTGTGGTCACCTGAGGACCGAGGGCAGCACCAAGGGGGCCCGTGCACGGGGCTGTGCGAACGATGGCAGCGGAAGCAAGGGCACTGAGGCTTCACGGTCGAACATCATGTGCACAAGCGCTGTCAAGCACAACCAACGCCACAACTGCAACCACGACCACGACCTCAGCCCCAACCACAACCACAACCACAACCACAACCACAACCACGACCTCAGCCCCGACCACAACCACGACCATGACCACAGCCACAACCACAACCACAACACGACCACGACCTCAGCCACAACCACAACCACAACCATCACCTCAGCCACAACCACAACCGAAACCACAACCACGACCACAACCATGACGGCGACCTCAGCCATGACCACAACCACAAGCACACCACAACCACAACCACAACCACAACCACAACCACAACCACAACCACAACCACAACCACAACCACAACCACACCCTCAGCCACAACCACAACCCCTACCACAAGCACAAGCACAACCAAAACCAAAACCACAGCCACAATCACGACCTCAGCCACAACCCCAACCAAAGCCACAAACAACACAACAAAAGAAAACCACAACCTCAAGCACAACAACAACCACAATCCCAAAGGCAAAAGCAACCACAACAATAACGACAAACAAAATCTCAAATGCAACCACAACCACAACCAAGACCAGAGCCACAGGCAAAACAAGAAACGAGACCACAGACAAAACCACCACCTAAGGGGGGATGTTTGCCCGGCGCGCTACTTTTGTATTAACTGTCCCGGCTTTAACCCAGATTTACCCTCCCCGAGAGGAGCCCCCCAAGTTGACCAGAGTGGACCACAAACCTTCCCTACAAAGCACGTTGCATCAGTCCAAATAGCTGAATTCAACATCAATGTGTGTCCATCATATATAGCGTGCTAAACAACTTGTTCCCCACAAATGTGGGCATCAATATATTCTTCACAATAATGCTCTTGGCACTCACCACAAACTGTGATGGTGGAGCGCTTCTGACAGCATAACACACACACATCTACCTCATCCTCTCCCTCATCTTGAGTGGCGGCTGAGATGCTTTTATCAGTCCAAACATGAGGCGGGACATGGTCCCATGGCCCATAAGGTGGGTGACGGACCTGCCTCCGAATGCAAAACTGCGTGGAATGCAACAAAGTGCACACGGACTGGTGCAACTCATTAGGGGGAGTCTTTGCACTGCGCGCGCACGTCGCGCGCACTGCGCGCTACTTTTAGACTATGTTCCCCCGAAGAGCCCCCAAGCACACCCCTTGGAAACGCCCTTGGAATTAGGTGACCCAAATTGCCCCAGCTCAAGAAAGTTGCAAACTACCTTCCCTTCACATAACACACATCATGCACATCTGGAAAAGCCATGAACAGCGCATTGGTCGCCACCCTCAAGAACACACAATTGTCTCTCTGTTCCATTGTCAACTAAGTACACATTGAGAATACGCAACGTGTGTGCACAACATGACACAGTTGCAGAATCAAACAAAAGTCACATTGTCACATGTGCGTGTGTCAATGGAGTCCGTCCAATATTGCAGTTCACACTTGTCACACATGGACATCTTCTCACGGTCAGACTTGGTGCAACAAAGGGCACAAACATCCCCATCATCACCCACAACATCCTCATCATCATTGTCCTCCTGTGTAGGTGCAGTCCATACACGTGTTCCCACCACGCAACAAAGCGTGGATTCAAAGATTGTCCCGGTTTCCTCAATAGCACCGGAAGGTTGGGGCCCAAAAGAGGGCGGAAATGCTACATCACCCCTGCATTCTCGGGGGTCCCCAACAAAGGGGGACAAAATCAGAACTCAAAACCTCCGCTACGGGTCACCATGATGCCCCTAGGGGCCCCTAGTATCTCTAGTACGGCCAGACGCCCAAATAGTTGCACTGCGCGCGCACTGCGCTTGAGGCGCCCCCTTAGGGCCGTCACGCCGGATGTTCCTAACCAAACCCCAATGCCACAACTCTCCAAACAAATGCTCAATGCTTTTTTTTTCTTTTTTTTTTTAACTCGTGACCGAAGTTCCACCAAGTGTCCATTGAGAGTACACATAGCAGGTCATGGGTCAGTGACAGGGCCGACTTTGGGTATGGGTTTGGTATGACCTACCCTCACCAAGACGGCTGCTCAAACAAATGCTCAATGCGTGCCCTATACCACCCATGCACATCATTGTATGATTGTTGGCGGGCCGTCAAAGTTCCATTCTTTCTTCCCATGAATGGCTACATCACCCCTGCCTTATGGGGGTCCCCATGGTGGGGATACATCAATATGGCGACATCACCTCTGCCTTCTCGGGGTCCCCATGGTGGGGATAGATCAATATGGCTACATTGCCCCTACCTTCTCGGGTTCCCCGTAGTGGGGAGAAAAGAGGATGGAAAATGGGTAAATACGGTTGAAAACGGGTAAAAATGGGTGACAATTCAAATATGCCACATCCAAAATGCATAAGAAGCTTTTAAAAAAATGCGGGTATTGAACAAAAAACTTGTAAAAAGGGGCATTCCCCATACCTTCAACCGGAAAGGGGCCACACAAGAAGCCTAGATTACGCCTCTGTGTCAAAAGTGGCCCAAAAAGATGCCAGGCGCGCGCCCGGCACGCTGCTGCTCTTCCTAAGATACAACCACAATCATAACCACAACCACAACCACAACCAGGAACAACCACACGCAAAACCGCAAACAACAACACACACAACACCACGACATCAAACACAACCACAAGCACAACTGCAACCACAAACAACAGCCACAACCACAGCCACAGCCACAACCAACACTAGAAGAGAAACCACAAACCAAATTCCACATAGAACACAAGCACGGCCAGCCACAGTCACAACCACAACCACAATTGCCCACCACCGGCCCTCGCACCAACCTCCCGCCGTCCTGCCGTCTGCGATCCGGAGAGTGCGAGCGCGCCCCGGACACATGCCTTCATCACTTCGGACAATGCCCCGATGCTGTTGGCCCCGCCTGAGGCCCCCAGCGGGATGGTCATGCTGCTCCAGTAAGACTTGCCCGCCTCATCCACCGCCACGACGGGGATCACCCACTCCGAGCCACCTGCCGCCATGTCAGCACCTACAACAAAACGCACACGGGCCGCAGGTGCATCGGGTGCCCGTGCACAGCAAAGCAGCCCCTCATCAAAGGATGAGCCCGAAGCCTTGCAAGTTCCTGCGGTGTCGCTGTGGCAAACAGCCATTTGCTGCTGCATGACCACCAACGACCCCATGAACACTCGCTGCATGCACCCAAACCGTGGAGCGCCAGTCCACTTTGGGGGGGCACCTGCGCTCTGAGAGCGCTAAGCGCACCTTAACCCCTTCGTGTCCAGCGAACAATGAAATCCTCAATAATAAAAAAATAACGGTCTGAACAGGAGTGTTCGTTGGACACGCCGTTCGCTACCTAATTAATTCGGTACCTCAACCCGGTCCCTAATCAACCGGGTACCCAAAAATTATGGTCCGAACGGAAGTGTTCATTGGACAAGGCCAGTGATGGCCATTGTGCCCCCCCCCCCCCCCCAGTGACAGGTGGCAGGTGACAGATGGATGGGCCAGCAGCCAAGGGCCAACTTGGAGGTCGGGTCAGGGGTTGGAAATCTTTTTTGGTGGTTTTCACCCGCATTTAAATTCTCCACAAAAATACGAGCATTTTGAGTCTAGACACATGGGGTAAAAAAAGTCCCCCTTCGGCAGACCAAAAAATTATATTGCCTTCGGCAGTGCACCTCGAAGAGAGGCTGACAGTCAGCCAATCAGTCAGTTAGACAGGCCAGCAGTCAGGCAGACAGAAACACACTTTGGGGTTTTTGTCAGTGGCAGACACGGGTCCAAGCAGTGGGGAGAACTAATGGTCTCAAGACGGGCAGTGGCCGAATGGTAATGCAGGCGGCGGTTCGAACCCTGGTCCGGCGAATATGGCGGCGGCGCCGCCAGCAGCGTCGGCTGACCATGATTCGAACCGCTGACCAGGATGCGAACCGCTGATCTGGAACTCGGTAGTCTGGTGCGTTACCATTCGACCGGGGTTGAATGTGACTGTAATGAACCTCCCCATTGCTTGGAGCCTTCTCAGCAAAAACGTTTGACCCCCCCCCCCACCCCCTCCCCCGCTCAAAAAAGTGATATCCAGTTTTAGGGGATAGAGGCCTCAAAATCAAAAAACCCATTGGGGGATTGTCTTATTGGGCAAAATAATGATTTTATAAGGGGTTGGACATCCAATACCATGCCTTGGGGTATGCTACGCGAATGACTTCAAAAAAGGGGGGGTATACGACGCCCGCACCTGCGCTTGAGCTAACAACCTCTCTTCGAGGTGATTTCCGGCGCCTTTGGCGCCCCATTTCTCTACATCTGTGCCAAAATATATGTCACCCGAAGCCACACACACATGGCACATGATGTTGTGGGGGGCAGGAACTAATGAGGTTGTCAGCCCCCCCCCCCCCCCAAAGGCCATCCTTTGCTGTGGCCGGGCCACCATCCCACGCCGCGTCACTGGCTAAGAACGGGACCACACGCATCGTGTCAGGTCCCCCAGAGGAAGCCTGTAAAGTACCCCCCCCCCCTTGTGTAAGCTACGGAAAAGTCCCAAATTAATACGGTCCCTACGCCTGCTGTAGCTTGGACAAGGCCGTAGGTGCCCAGGTTCAAAAAGAGAAGGTTGCATGGCGTGCTGGTGCAACAAAGGGGAATATGAAGCACAAATATCCCCAAAATCAGAGCTATGTGGGTTCAAGTGGGCAAACACTCACAACAAATGTGTCCATGACCCTATGTCACTGGCAGAAACGTCACCAAACCCATGTCTTATGTGGCATCACTGGATTTCGTACCGAATCAAAGTAGGCACCTAATTAATGCGGTCCCTACGCGCGCTGTGGCTTGGACAAGGCCATGGCTTACACAAGGGGAGCAGAGGCGAACAGCGCAAAGGTGCAGAGTGAAACTTGGCTCATCAGGGGCCCACCAGACGCGGAGAATACCCCCCCCCCTTTGCCAGAGCAACACCAAAGCCCAAAATTTTACGAAAACAATACCGGCCGTTGCTCTGACAAGGTCATTCATGAAGGGCAAAGCAAGACACGCTTCCAAAAGTTGCGGAAACAGCACCTGCTGCTGCTCGGACAAGGGGCGTTGCTCTCGCAAGGGGGAGCGGATGAGCTCCCTATCACGAAAAGCACTGCAGACGACTGCGCTTTGCACTGACGGAATACTGCACCCCGCCCCCCCCCCCCCCCCCGCCCCCCATGCCAGTGCACGAACACACCACATGTCGCCACGACCTCATGTCTTGGTGCACTGGGACTGGGTCATAAACAGGCATGTGCCGAGGGTGTGGGGGGAGGGGGGGACTTGTACAGCGAACCCCTGCACTGCGCTCTGCTGTACAGGAAACTGCGTCCCCCTGGCCCCAGGCGTAGGGGTTATTCGGGGCTCTGAGAGGGGGGCCACCGGCAATGTGCATTGGGCCTGCTCCAACTGCATGACCGCCCTTTTGATAGCACTGAGGGATGTGAGGGGGCAGTTGGTGTGGGGGGGGTGGGGGGACGACGGTTTGGACGTCCGACATGCCCTTCAGTGCAGGTGTGCGGGTGTGCGCAGTGCTGCAGTGCACGGTGCTGGTGATCACAGTGCTGCTGGGCACAGTGCGGCTGTGCCCATTGCTCCTCCTCCATCCACAAGGTCGTGCTCCATCCCAATGTTGTGTGTGGACCCCTGAGTCATGGATGTCGATGCCTTTTCGGGCAGACCTACGGCCCAGGCCTGGGGCTGGGGCTGGGAATACTTGCGCAGAAGGAGGACTGCGGCGTGTTGTGGAAGGTCCTCGAGGTCAAGGCGCTCCGGAGTAGTGCCGCGGGTCCGAAGCGCTGCATCGTTTATGGACAAAGGCTGAGGCACCGTCGTCAATGGTCGGCATTTTGTGGGGCAGGGGGCGCATGAAGTTGGTGGTGTGACGCCCCTGCCCCACCCCCACACCCTACGGCGCCGGGGTATGAGTGTTGGGGTCATAAAGCAATGGATACAGAGCTCTCATATACTCCCGTGTCACAGGCATATGGTCATTGCCACAAACCTATTTTTTTTTATTTACTTGCTGTTTTTGGCAACACATCGTTCTGTTTTTCCATTTTTTTTGTATCAACAATCCAGGGAATCCAACCTGGTGCTTGCCATAGGTACCAGTGTCCCAATTTTTGCCCTTACTGGCCTCTGCTGGTGTACCAGGAATTTTAAATTTCTAGTCTGATGTTTGCCATGGGTCCCAGTGTCCCAATTTTTGCCCTTGCTGGCCTCTGCTGGTGTACCAAGAATTTTAAATTTTTAGTCTGATGTTTGCCATGGGTCCCAGTGTCCCCATTTTTGCCCTTGATGGCCTCTGCTGGTGTACTAGGAATTTTAAATTTTAAGTCTGATGTTTGCCGTGGGTACCAATGTCCCAATTTTTGACCTTGATGGCCTCTGCTGGTGTACTAGGAATTTTAAATTTTAAGTCTGATGTTTGCCGTGGGTACCAATGTCCCAATTTTTGACCTTGCTGGCCTCTGCTGGTGTACCAAGAATTTTAAATTTTTAGTCTGATGTTTGCCATGGGTCCCAGTGTCCCCATTTTTGCCCTTGATGGCCTCTGCTGGTGTACTAGGAATTTTAAATTTTAAGTCTGATGTTTGCCGTGGGTACCAATGTCCCAATTTTTGACCTTGATGGCCTCTGCTGGTGTACTAGGAATTTTAAATCTTTACTCTGATGTTTCTCATGGGTCCCAGTGTCCCCGTTTTTGCCCGCACAAACCATGGCAGGGTAAGTGCGGAGCAAGGCCACTACTACCCGAGCCGCGAACGCTGCCCACCGACTTTGGCCGAGCGATGAGTACTGCAGCGGCGAGATCTCCAGTGCCCACGACATCCGGCGCATGTTCCAAAGGCGGGTCGGGGTGTTGTTGTACCACGTGACAACGAGATTCATTGTGTTGCTGACCACATCCGGAAACTCATGGGAGCTGTCCATAGCGTCGCGAAAGGCTAGGTCAGCACGGTGGCAGTTCGCGTGAACGGGGACGATCACAGAGTGCCCCGGGACATCGCACTGCAGCTGCATGAGCAACGCCGCGACGCCGTTTTCCGTGGACTGCATAACCACTGCACCATCCGCGCAGTACCAGAAGACGCGGCTAATCCATTCCTCCACAGTGACTCCTGCGCGAAGCATCACCTGCGTATACGCAGCCAGGATGCCCACCGCCGAGCCGTCCTGCAAATCTTGCAAACCCAAGAAAGCGGTGCGGCTCTTGCCCATAGAGACTGTCCACGTGTACACCGACTCCTGCTTATTTTTTTTCTTTTTTTTTTTCGAAGCTGCAATGGTTCTGCAATAGTTCTGCAGCATTACGAGTCAATCTCGGGATCTAAGTACACTCTCAGAACATACCGTAGCTTCTTCCCCTGTCAAGGACAGGGATCAAGGATGACAAAGAAGGAGCAACTTATATTCCTGCCTTGAGTATACCTGCACAGCGACCTGGGGTCGCCACGACTCATGTTTGGCCCTTGTCTTCTCACCTATGACAAGTTTTCTTCGCTCCAGGGACTTGCGTGGGTGAGTCCGGTGATATTCTGATTCGCCCTGTTATCCTCCTAGTGGTACACGTCCGTTTGGCCCGTGGCGGTGAGCAGGCCATGTTTTGTGGTGCTTCCTCGCGCCGTTGCAAGCCCTTTTGTATTAGTGCGTGCCGTAGACCCAGGATATGATATGATAAATCCACTTCATGCAGCCAATCCTGGTATGTCTTTTCCATATAATGCAGCCATTTACCCACCCTCCTATACCAAATACCATCATAGTGCCGGTCTCCTAGAACACTTTGGCACCCATTGGGGGAATCTTTGCACTGCGCGCGCACTGCGCACTACTTTTAGACTATGTTCCCCCGAAGAGCCCCCAAGCACACCCCTTGGAAACGCCCTTAGAATTAGGTGACCCAAACTGCCCCAGCCCAAGAAAGTTGCAAACTGGGGTACACAGTACCACTCTCGCTCCTTTAAGGGCGATCTTGGTCAACACCTTAGCAAGTTGGGAGAATGGGGAGTTAGCATAGCACAACCCCATCGATCTCCAGTAGAAGCGATAGGCGTTATTGAGGTATCGGGAACAGTAGAGCTACATCATATGCTACTCCTTAATCGCGAACAACTCCACCCGAACTTCATTCAGGTCTACCACCCCTGCATTCTCGGGGGTCCCCAACAAAGGAGGACAAAATCAGAAGTCAAAATGTACGCTAAGGGGGAATCCTTGCACTGCGCGCGCACTGCGCGCTACTTTTAGACTATGTTCCCCCGAAGAGCCCCCAAGCACACCCCTTGGAAACGCCCTTAGAATTAGGTGACCCAAATTGCCCCAGCTCAAGAAAGTTGTAAACTACCTTCCCTTCGCATAACACACATCATGCACATCTGGAAAAGCCATGAACAGTGTATTGGTTGCCACCCTCAACACCCTCTAATGTAGAGGGGGAGGCGGCCGGGGGTACCTCCTCACGTATGTGCTTCGAAACCTTTGTCGACATAATACGACGACCGTTGTGGCGACAACCCCACAGAGGCAATTTCCGCTACGAGATTACTCGGAGTTGAACTATTCACCCTCTGGCGGGTCTTTCGCTTCACCAGCCACATCAACCCTCGTAAATTGATGCGACCGGCCGGACGAGAATTTGATGGCGAATTCGAATGCAACTTCGCTTGGAATCACAGGCATAGCACAATTCAAAGAGATGGGTAGTATCTTGCACAAAGACATGGTCCAAATAGCCCTTGCAAATACAAATAAAATGTGAAAACAGGTGGAAATGGGTGAATTTGGGTGAAAATACAAAAATGCTATATCCTCAATGTGGAAAAAGCATCAAAACCTACACAACAGGGTAACAATGATGCCCCTATGATCTCAAAGCATGGGTCTCCAGTACGGCCAGACACCCAAATAGTTGCACTGCGCGTGCACTGCGCGCGCACTGCGCTTAAGGCGCCCCCTAGGGGTCACCATGATGCCCCTAGTATCTCAAAGTATGGGTCTCTAGTACGGCCACATGCCCAAATAGTTGCACTGCGCGCGCACTTCGCTTAAGGCTCCCCCATTGTTGTGCGTGTCATGTGCCTCCCGCATCATTCTAGTGGTTTGGTACTTCATCCTGGGTGCGGACAATTTCTCGGTCACTTTTTGATGCCCGATAGTATCCTGGGTGAACTCAAGGTATTTTAGTGCCTTCACCTTGGTATGGCATGAATCCTGGCGCTGCAAAATCTTTTGACACTCCTGGTCATCTTCGTGTGTCGCCGTGGCAGGTGCCTTGACTTTTGCAAACTTTTGCTTCCGAGGTATATACATTACTTGTTGTTGCAACACTTGTGGGGTGGGATTTGGCGTACACACCCTAGGCTTGACCTTACCATACCATGCGCTAGCAGACTGACCGGGCTCTGTTGCTTCACTGTCCCTAGGGGGCATGGTGAACTCCTTTCTTAGCAATGTACACAATGTGAAGCATCATGTATTGGTGATGTGCCACGTGCTCCCGGAAGTGGGGTCCATATCCTTGGGGCAGTTGGTCATAGAAAGAACTAGGAACTCTTAGGCACGCGACATGGTGCATGTCTTCCGGGGACGCGTTATCGTACCATTGCTCTGCGTATTCAGCCCATGTGTCCCATGATTGTGTCCATGCCTTCTTGAACGAGGGTGCCCATTTTGGGCATTGAATCAGCCGCTTGTGCAGGTGCCCATTTTGGGCATTGAATCAGCCGCTTGTGCACGGTGGTGCCATGCCTGGTATTGCATATGGGGCACTTCACATTATTATGATCCCATGGCGCGCCACATCCATCCCACCGCTCATTTCCCCAAAGCCATTTAACCCATGTCATCCGGTGGGTTCCTTTGAGCGGGAGCCAAAGACACCCGGTGTGTACCTGAAAATAGGTCATAGTGTCTCCTCTCTATGACCCATTTTTTGGCTGGGGTGGGCGCAGGACCCCCTTTGACAGCAATATCACCTAGGTGGGTAGGCGTGGTAGGTGGGCTAGGTGGGTACTCAGCGAGAGGTAGGCCAGTTGCCATTTTAGCCAGACGGTCGACCTCATCGTTACGTTTGATTTCTATTCGCTCTTCCTTGGTTTTGGCCTTGGCTATATCCCCGTGGCTTGGAACCCACCTCGACCGGAGGGGCTTGTTCTTTGTTTCCTCCAGGATGGTGAGACGTAAATCCATATCGGAACACTCCCCATGGGGAGGATGTAGGGCGTGGTCCACAACTGCTTTGTTATCATAAGTTAGTTCCTGATTTGTGCTAGCCAAAGCCGAATTAACTGCAAAACTTTGTAGTTCTGCCCTATATCAGGTTTGTGGTCCGGTCACTCGGGTAATGACCTGCAGTGGACCGCAAGTGATGGCTCCTCCTGCTCTGTATATTGTTCTTCCTCCTACTTCCTGAGTTAGTTTACTCCCGTCTCCATACCATATATCGCCTTCTGCCTGCTTTCCATTGGTGTAGCACTTTATTCCTGCCACCTCCACAGGGGTAAACCCTGTTGGGACTTCCCTGTCCGTGGGATCATCATTTGCACTGCATCGTGTTATGTATCTTCTGGCTACTTCAGGTATGCCCATTGCCACTTCTTGTTGCGTAATCCATTCTTCATCCCCGGATGTCTGCTCATCAATGAGGTTTGCGGAAGTGGGCGGTCATTTGCGCGGGGCCAGCACCAGTGTAGTGTTTCCTCCCATCTGGGACAAGACTGTGACGTAGTCACGAAGAGGTGTCATCATGCGTTCTATGGGTGGTGCCACCAATTTGGACAATCTACCACTGGGTTTCCGCAGTAATCCTTGAACAAGGGTGACGTACCTAGTTCTATAAGCCCAGTATATTTGTTGTAGTCGTAGTCCTCCATACTTGATAGGTGAGTTGATGTGGGTAACATTGTGAGCCTTGTAGATGTTCTCTTTGTTATGTTCTAATCCTTTTGCAATAGCAACAAATTTTTAAACATATTTTGTCTATGTGCTGAAACATGCGGTCATGTGGGATGAACATGGTATGATACAACCAGCGCGGGATGAGCACAGAGTTGAGCAGTTGTACCCGTTCAAATGCATCTAGTGGTAATGCCCTATACCGGGTGAGATCAGACTCCACTTTCGCCAAGACTTCATCTCTGGCTCTTTGTGCCCACGAGGGGTGCGCCATTATATGCCCTAAATATCTAAATATGGGGGGCCGCACCGGTATGTCCTTGCCATTCCATTGGAGTACATTATGTTGTTTTTTCGGAACTCCAGTCTGTACCTCGAATGCTGTGGGTGTTGTGTGCTGAAATGTGCCAAGACAGCCACCATTTACCATTGGAGAGCCCAGGAATGGAGAAATGGAGCCAAGCACACGTGCACGCGCGCACACACACCTAAAGATAGTAAACTAACTCACTTTTATCGACACATCTTAGTGCAGATACACCCAACACTCCAGCAGTACCAACCTTCAGCATACACCTCAGAGGCTCATTGCAAGAGATGCAACCTGATGCCAAGGAGCAACCAAGAAACACTGATGCAGCGACAAACCATGCCAAACACCAGGGGACCGAACACTGTGGTGGAAGCATGGGCGGCATGCCACATAGCCAAAATTACAGTCGCCTGGTGGCTTGGTGTAAAAGCCTCAGAAGTGTGCAAGGGGCTTTGACATCAGCCAACGCACCCCTGCAAATGCAAATCCCGCTGAAAATGGCTGTCCCTACTGCTGTGGTGTGCAAGCACACAGATGGCGGCAAATGTGCACATGGGACCAATGTCCTCAGAAATGCGGGATGGAAAGTGTGATTGATGTTATTGGATGGCGGTTGTGGTCAATCACCGGAGCAAAGGGATCCGATAGTGCATCAGAGGGACAAAACTGGAACGGGGACTGCTTGGGCGCCAGGGTCATGCTGTGTACTTTGGAAAGCGCACCCCTGTGGAACACCCAGCTCACTTCAGATCCTAGATGCATTGTGATGGCATGATGCCTTGGAACTTCGGTGACAATCCGTTTTCACACTCTCTTACTCTACCAAAGCACCCCAGCATTGTTATTTGTGCATACCGGGGGAGGGATTGGTGAGGGGATATTTTGGTAAGGCGAACTTTGGTGAGGGGAAATTTTGGTACAAAATCTTAAATACCATGGAAAAATGTGGTACAAATTTTCCAAAAAGTGGGCAAACTGGGAATTGAAACCAAGACTTCCAGTTTGAAAATGTAGTACTTCTACCACTCAGCTATCCGCTTGCCTTGCAGTCCACCTGTGAAACACGGTTCAAAGTCAAAACATGATGCCCCCCCCCAATTTTTTTTTATTCTAATGGATGTGCTAATGGTTCTGCACCCTGCATCCCCTGGTGTTGCACCAGGAAAGTCCTGAAATACCACGGCATTTTGTGGTACAATTTTGCTGTGCCACATTTCGCCGTTCCGAATTTCTGCCAAAATTTACCCCCCGGTATACCACAGCCACAGGCCGCACACAATTATCACAGCACTTGGAGGGTAGCCGGTCCACTACATTTATTACCCCGCCCCCCCATTGCGCAAGCACCAGCCAGGTCAGGAAAATGACGGTCAGACCGGGTCCCGGTGCTTAGACAAGGCGGTGCAACCGCGCGACGCACGGTATCAAAAGAAGGCATGTCCCAAAAACCTGCCCATACCTCACCCTAACCACAATAGTCACAACAGGGCGGTTTTGGTGGGGCTGTGGGGTATGGGGGCAACTCTGGGCGCTCCCAATTTTAATTCCTCGGCTGTGGAATCTTTCCCACGAGTACAACGACCGATGAAAGTGGTAGGCGCATGCTCACCGGT
>OZ038381.1:25168241-25410741 GCA_964036045.1 Eutreptiella sp. 'Long Island Sound 2002' | reverse complement strand
TGGCAGTTGCTACAAGCGTTGTCGTTTGCGACAATGTTGCTGGAACCGACGGTGTGATGATGCTTGTTGTCGTTAGCGATGATGTTGGCGTGGCAGTCGCTAGGAGGGTTGCCGTTTGCGACAATGTGGCTGGAGCTGATGGTGTCATGGGCATTGTGGACGTTAAGGATGATGTTGGTGTGGCAGTTGCTACAAGCGTTGTCGTTTGCGACAATGTTGCTGGAACCGACGGTGTGATGATGCTTGTTGTCGTTAGCGATGATGTTGGCGTGGCAGTCGCTAGGAGGGTTGCCGTTTGCGACAATGTGGCTGGAGCTGATGGTGTCATGGGCATTGTGGACGTTAAGGATGATGTTGGTGTGGCAGTTGCTACAAGCGTTGTCGTTTGCGACAATGTTGCTGGAACCGACGGTGTGATGATGCTTGTTGTCGTTAGCGATGATGTTGGCGTGGCAGTCGCTAGGAGGGTTGCCGTTTGCGACAATGTGGCTCCAATGGACGACGTGTGTGTGGCGCTTGCGGGCGTCGTTGGCGTTGGTGATGGAGTGGGTGTTGCTGTAGATGACAACGACTGCGTAGCGCTTGCGGTGTGTGTCTCGCTTGTAGTGCGTGTGACGCTTTTACTGCGCGAAGCGCTCGTACTGCGTGTAGCCGTTGACGTTGCATCAGTCGATGCTGTGGACGACAACGACTGCGTGGCGCTTGCAGTGTATGTCTCGCTTGTAGTGCGTGTGACGCTTTTACTGCGCGAAGCGCTCGTACTGCGTGTAGCTGTTGACGTTGCATCGGTCGATGCTGTCGCTGTCGGCGTCATCGTGGGCGTATCTGTGTAGCACTTGGGCAGGCCGTTGGCGCACGGGGCTCGGCGCGGATCTAGTCCACCCCCGCAAGCGCAGCAGGCCTTCATGGCGGCCAGCTGGCCTTCCCACATAAAGTACCCCGGAGCTGAAGGCTCCCAACGGGAGCCTTGGGCGCCCTGGTTCGTGCAGTAGTCTTTGGTCTCCCACCACCCACACGGCACAACAAACACGGCGAGGGCCTTCGCCACGGTCGGATCGGAGAAATCATCGACGCAATCGTCATCGCAGGTCGTATCCGGACCAGAAGGGTCGTCCCCCGCAGCATTGGTCGTTCCACGAGGGCAAGCCACACATCGGTGGCCGGACACGTGCTGATTGGTAGCACACAGGAGCCCCGCGCACTTCCCCGGCAGCGAGGGGTACGGCGTCGTGGTGTCCACCGTCCGCGTGTCCAGCGTGAAGTCATCGCCCTCGTGCATGAAGTAGGGCGTGGCCCCAACGTAGACGTACCAGCGGTACGTGCGTGTGCCCCTGGGGTCCTTCCCCAACCCCTTTGCGAAAATGGGGTGCTTGTAGCAGTAGGCGTTGTTCGCGAAGTCCCGGTCGATGTAGTCCGAGAGCTCACTCTCGACCTCCCGGCCGTCACACGTGACCACGCGTGACATCGCCACCCGAAACTTCGGGTTCGGGTCGTTGCAGGGCCGCGTCTGTGTGGCGGCGAAGTACCGGCTGCTGGGGGCCCCGGGCTTGAGACGCAGTCCTGCGCCCACGGGGTCGCACATGGGCGCTTCCCAGTGGCCCGCGTTGCAGACGACGGTGGTATGGGGGACGGCGCTGTCAATGAACGCCGCGCCGGCATCGCAGGTGATGTTCATCACGACGCCGTCCGGGCCACTGATGCCCGACGGATGATTGCTGTTGGGGATGGGCCCGCTCGGTCCGCACGGAGGACCTTGGCAATGGGGCGTACTGAAGACGCCGTTCGCTTCGCAGACCGCGAGGCCCGAGCCGGTGTACCCGTTGTTGCACGTGACGAACACGACGGACTGGTACGTCCCGTTGATCGACCCGGCGGCCGCAAAGTCGGAGTCGGGCACCTCCGTGGGCTGGCAGGGGAGCTCTCTGCATAACGTGGGCGCACTGAACGTGCCGTTGGTCAGACAAACCACTTCGCCGCTGGGGCCGTACCCCGGGTCACACGTGACACGGGCTCGGTCTCCGATGGACCCGGCGATGGACCCGTAACTGCTCTTGTCCGAATGGGCGACTTGCGTGGGCAGACACTTGCCCTGTGGGACTGGAGGCTTGCTTCCTCCTTTGCAAATCGGAACCAGTAGGTCCGGGTGGCTGCGGCCTTGACCAGCATTAGCGTTGTTGAAATGAAAGCGGTTCGACCCCCTTGTCCCCGTGGGGGAGTGCGAACACCCGACGGGGATGGTGGACACCGTTCCAACCCATTTGTCGGGGATCGGGAGACCCAACAGCTGGTGTGCCTTCTCACACTCAGACTCGCTGTCGATCACGTTTCCTGGTTTGCATTCGCCTCCGGCAGGCCCCTTGAAAGGCCCAGCAGGTCCAGCGCAGAAATCCAAAGACGCCTCTGCGCTCTCTGCCTTCCTGTCATCCTCCACCATCATGGCGATGGTCGAACCCCCGAAGAATTTGCACTCGAACGTCCCGCGCTTGTTCGCCTGGTCATTGGTCACAGAGGCCGCCGTGAGGACGCCGAACTTCCCGCAGCTGAGGGACCCCACCGTGAAAGTGGCCCCGGCGTCGGGGTCCGTCACGAAGTACCTGATCTTGACCGCGGTGCTGGCCGGATCCCCGGGGTACTGGATGCACTGCACGCACTGTGGGCTGACGGTCGGGCACGCCTGGCCCGGGGCAAAGTCGAGCCGCACCTTCGGGACGGTGTTGTTGGGCGCAGCGAAGTTCGCCCAGGCCCCGCGGTTGAAGCGCCACTGCATGGCCTGCCACCCGTCGCAGCACTGGTCGAAGCCGTAGGAGTCGATCACGTGCTCACCGGGCTGGAGCACCCGGGGCAGGAGGCGGAGGTGCTGGAGGCGCCCGTTGGAACGCTTGGTCCAGCTCGAGTCCCACCACATGCCGCTCCGGTAGTCGAAGTCCACCGGGACGTCGTCCAGGAGGAGGGTCCCGCCCATCCCGTAGTCCGCCCCGATGCGGGCCTCGAACGTGCCGGCCTGGTTCAGCCGGAACTTGATCTGGTGGTGGAAGGCGAGGAAGTCCCTCTTGCCGCCGAACGCCTCACGGTTGTTGACGTGCTCCGAGACGCCCGCGCTGGTGGTCGTGCCGAAGGTGGTGAGGGTCTTGGGCCCCTTGGCGTACCCAGGCATCCCAAGGGGCAGCAAGAAGTAGATTCTCTTGGAGTCCGCGGGCTTCTCGGGGGCTTCGTCAAGGCCGCCGTCGCTCTTGTGTTGCCATCGCCGTGTCTCGAACGTGACGCTGTGGATGACGACGTCCGCTGACATCCCGGCGCCCATGAGGGCGACAAACGTGAGCAGCCACGCAGCCAACATCACGCCAGGGCATGCACTGCGCGAAAAAAATAGACACTCAGAAAGTGTACACCAACTCCTGCGTAATAGCAACCTTTTTTTTTTTCAGGCTCAACAAGTTCAATGAGTGTAATGTGAGCTCTCAGGCAACAGCCTGGGTCAAGAAGTAGGGCATATAGTACAAACGAGGGCTCCACATTTGTCATGTGTTCCAGCTTTACCTGGGGAACTGTCTCTGTTCACTACCTGCTTGGTCTACCCCTTGTATATGCACTACGCAGTGCCACGCCTAACGGCTTTATGTTGTTGGTGAAGCTCACGTATTCTCCTGCAATGTTGAGACCCATAGAGTGATCTTACCTTCTCAGGTGCTCCATCCCTTCCACCTCCAGTGTGGTTCAACGTGTGCCTTTTGTCCTCCTCTCTCTCACGACACACTGTCCTACTCTGTCTTACGCTTATTAGCAACCCGATCAGTGGAATTGTCGGAGGCCAGAGCGAAGGCCGGGGCGAAGAACGTGGATTCCTTCACGGTCACTCCTTCGCTCGTCCGCATGGGTGCGGCGATGGCGTGCACGATATCCCGGGCCAACCGTGGGGAGTGGTACGCAGGTGCCACGGTTCCACCCACCAGTGTCGCGGTCATTGCATCCAAGCCCATCCAGTGAACGGCCCGCACCTTTTGGCAATGCGGTAAGCCAAATGGAACAACCCAAAAATGGCATTCCGCACTGGTTGGGCCAGAGAACCAACAACGGTCGTGGATGCACCGTTGCTTTCCCAGAGTGCCATAGCCACTGCATGCAACCCTGAATTGATGTGCTCAAGCACGGTAATCCACCGGAAGCTAGTGGTGCCGACGATCAATGCTTGGTGCATACCAGCCTGTAGGGTATTCCTTGCAAGCAACACACCACATCACCCCGTTGCCAAACCTCAACGAGGGTCTGCCAACTTGCCATTGGGGATTAAAATGCCTCCGAGTTTTCTTCTTTGCCGGTGGAGCTGGTTCCTGGGGCTTTGGGATGCAGGTCTTGCATATGCATCCGATCCGATCAGGCACGGCGATGGCGCATGCATCATGCACCCGATGCATCGAGGACTTGCGGGGCCGTATAACATCCCCTGGCGGGGAGTCACACACCCTGCAAACACATCGGAAGCATTTGGCCCCTTCTTTGCAAAGGGCATGAACATGTTGGTTGCAACCTGGGCACACAACGATGTTTTACACTAACTCCAACAAGCTGCAAACATGCACGACAAAATCCAGCGCTCTCCGTAACCCAGACGACAGTCAATGCCACTCAGGCATACTCCAGCAATTGAATGTATGCAGAGTCCTGAAGACCCACTCCAAGATGGGTAAAGAAACAATAGGGTGGGCAAGTGGGCCATCACCCATGGATGCAAATCAAAAATGCACTAAAACATGTATCGCAATAATGTACACAAGTCATGGTACATATCAGACAGGCAGTGCAAACAATGCAGACTAATTACGTTAGTCGCTCAAAACCTCTGTTTTTACAATAAAAAACATCACTTTTACACTAACTCCAACAAGCTGCAAACATGCACGACAGAATCCAGCGCTCTCCGTAACCCAGACGACAGTCAATGCCACTCAGGCATACTCCTACCCCAGAGAAATGGATATTTCTTAAGACAGTCCCTGTCGCCGTCACAGACCCACCAGCTGTCAAACCTAGCATCCAAACTGGATAGCACATAGCGGAAATAACGGACACAACGTCCCCAGATCACATAAAATAAAGTTGCAGACTGCACGCCACCTCCTGTTGCACCCTTCAAGCCCACTCAACAGCAACAAAGGCCAGAGGGACCACCTGGGCTGTCAACAGCATCCAAACTGGAAAGCACATAGCGGAAACAGTGGACAAAACGTAGAAAATGTCCGAGCAGCCCATGACGGCCACGCAGGACGGCCCCAACCTTCCCGGTCCACCTCGCTGTGGCAGGGTCGCTGCAGGCAGACCCGGCGAATATAAAGCGACCGGCTTTCTTCGCGATACGGACGTGGTTCGTAAGAACCAGCAGGTCACAACATATTCGCGGGACCGGCGCCCACATCAGCGCACTGCAGCAATGTTGAGGCAGAGCAACTGGCTGGCGACCAATCCCCCCCCCACCTGGTGAAACCGGCGTCCTGCACCCCCCCCCCCCCCCCCTCACTTGCCTGCAGGCCAGGGAAAAGGAGCCACCGACCCAAAATAAGGAAACGGTCTCTGCAGCTCCTTCCACACCACATACCTATCCTCCGCCGCTCTCATGCACGCCTATCTGTCAACGAATCGAGGCCTTCGGCTCGGCGGATCCGCCGGATTTTTATCCGACGTGACACAAAAAACAGCTAATTGCACCCTGCTCCATCACCTCCACCAAAAAAACTGGCGCAAAATACGGTTTTGGACAGGCAAAGACGTCCCACACCGCAATCCCAACACCTGACTTCTTGCTACCATACTGTCTGAGCCTACAGCCACCCTACGCCATCCTTTATATCCTGCGATTTTGAATGCTTGCACCAAAGCCAATAATTCTGCCTGCTGAAGCGAGTCAACCGAAGCAGGGCATATAGCACCCGATGCCACTGCCGGGCACAAAAAATCCATAACGGAAGCCGCTGTTGGGTCTAGGAGCGGCATCAACAAAAATAATGAAATCCTGCACAGAACAAGGTGGCCCTCGCCACACGTATGGCTGTCCAGCATAACACTGAGGCAAAACAGCAAACACCACTGCTCAGCAACGGTCTCACCCTTTGTTCACCAGACAACTCCCACCTATACGCCCCAGCCAAAAAATGGGGCAGTTCCTCCCTGTGGTCGCAAAGCCCACTCCAACCTCCCCAAAAACCTCTCGAAGCCCTTTCTGCGCATAAGCCCCAACCTCGGCCTGAGCCAGCTCAGCAGTAAGGCAGTCACCATACCTTTCCTATTCCGCATGTGTCTCCTCTGAGTGTCAAAAATTTTCCCCACAAAATCGAGCACTCTAGTAGGTTCCAAGCTAGACTTTGGGCTGACCTCAAAACGGGCCCTCTGTAGCCTGCCCCTCAGCCTACGCACTGCCCTTTTCAGATCTCTGCGCGCCCCTGCCGCTAAAATATCATCAAGGTAAGTGAACGGGAGCACCTGCATATCAAAAACAGAATTTTCCGCCAGGGCTCCCATCAATCGCTGGCAGATAACAGGCGAATATTTCCAGCCAAAAGGCAGAGAAGACCATGCATAACTCTGTCCTCAGACTGATACCTGGAAAATATCCCTCCAACGCTTGGGCATCAAAATGCTCCAATAGCAATTTGAAACATCAAACTTAATCATATAAACCCTTTTGCGCTTCCGCAGCAACAAACAGTCACACAATGCCTCCAGCTAGGGCAGCACAAATTTGGGGGGAGGGCGAGAGTCAGAAGCATTTTGTTTCATGCAATCAATGATGAAGCTGCACTTTTCGCTATTCTTTGGAATGAAACGGGCCTTGCCCGACGCACCCAGTGACTGTGACACCCGGCGCAAAGAACAGCCCTCCACCAGGCTCTCAAGCATCTCCGCCACTCCCACTCCTTTGCTGTCCCCAACCCCCCCCCGTCTCCTTTAACCAATTTCGATATTTGTCCAACAAGTCGTCCGGCACAGCTCTGCTCCACAGCAACTCACTAAGCTGTACCCTTCCACACTCTCCAATGCCTTTGCCCGCCAGGTCGGGGTTGACGTCCTCCTCTCCATCTTCATCAGAATAATAGCTCTCCTCATCTTCATCCTCCCATTCATCTCCTGGCATTGCGTCCAGAGCCTGCAGCACAGATGCTAATGCCCCCACAGCCTGGGAGCATGCCACCTCCATGACCCCCGATAACAGGACCAACAACCCTTCTTCCAGGTAATTCTCCAACGCCTTGGGGCTAGAATCCACCAACCTTTTCAGCACCCCTCCGATTTCCAAATCACTGGTCTCCTGCATCTGCAATACCTTCTCCCTCATAAGTCGAATCTTCCGCTGCCTCCGGGTCAAACCTGAACGCTCCAGTTCCTGTCGAGTTTGCCCTTCTCCTCTTTCTAGCCACATCAACGGTTCCTAGTATCGCGCCATTCTCGGCCGAACCACGACCGAGTTCCCGGATTTCTCGCCGGATCCACGTACCCCACCACTGAAGAGCTGACTACTCTCCAAACGCGACTTTGAGTTCCCCTCCTTCTCGTACCGGGACTGCCTGTCGTCGTCTACTCTCGAACTCCCAGGCATGAGTGGGCGTTGCATAGGAGACCGCCACTGATGGTGTGCACCACCCTCCCATGAGCTGCAGGAGGAGACCTCGAGCCCCAGCTGCCCATGCATGTGTTGCGCCTCCACGTCGGTGTCCATGCCAGCGCAGGGACCTGTGGCTCGTCCCAGCGACCAATTCGACCCATTGGGCTTCCAATTCGCTCGGGGATGAGAAGCTGAATGCCACTGCAGCATTCCCCCCCCTCTTGCGTCGCTCCTCGTCGAGAAAGGTCAGCCACTTGTCGGCCCACAGCCGTAGGTCTTGCACCTGGACGCCTGGGCGGCTCTTTTCTCCTCGGAATACCAGTTGGCCTAGCCCGCTCCGGTGGGCCGTCCATGCCTCTCCGATGCGTAACAGGTTGCATAGCGATAACGCTGCTAATGCAATGCATTCCATTTCCGGCCATGTGAACGTCCCTTTGCCGGCGGCCACCTCATACAGGATTCCTGACGGTGACCACTGTATTCGCTTGCTGTTCTTTTTCATTCGCAACTTCTCCAGGGACTTTGAGAAAATCCAATCCGATCCTCGCACCTGGGACTGAATGACACCTGCCTTCTCTGCCATCCTGAGTCCAGATAGGACCCTTTTGACCGGCCCTTCGAAGTACCCATCCCTTGCAATCTCCAGCGATTGCCCCTCCAGGGCCTCCCTTGGGGATAACCACCCATGGACACGCGAGTACCTGAGGAACTGCCGCAGCGCTGCCACATACCCCAATCTGGTGCCTGGCTCCAATCTCCCCCAGAGAATTGATGCATATGACGACCCGAATGGTTCTCCTTCCGCCGCCACGAATTCTTCAAGGCCATTTCGCAATCCCGTCGCCTCCGCATTTAGGATTATGTTTGTTGGGTTTTATTGTTGTTTTGTTGCCAACGGCAGAAGGAACTTGGGGCTGCGGTGATAAATAATGGCGTGCATTGTGGTGCGCCATGTAACATCCCTAAACCACCCACTTTGGCATCACATTGGACGTACAACCACCTGCACCAAAAAGGGCACTAGCCTAGGTTCTACTGTTAGCAGTAAAAGAAGACGGAAATACCCAACCACAGAAATGTACTATGCGTTGGTTGTGCAAATGTGTGTTTTTGTAAACCGCATTGTCAATTACGTACTAGCCAAATACATCAGAATTGGTTTGCGAAACAAGGCGTATGCACCCTGACGTTTCATTTGCTGCAATGGACCTCCCTGGTTGCATTGTGCTTGTGCACCCGTCCGAATGAAACCTAAACTTGCAAGGTCCACCCCAACGCGGTAGATGCAAGGTTGATGCCTGATGCAATGTGAAGAAACACGGTCTGTACAGTGCCAAAATTGCCCATAATGTAGGCCATTTGGGTCTACTTTTCCGATTTCTTGCACGACTATTCTCGGTACCATTCATTGCTAGAAAATAATTTCTGATGATCGCAGTGCTCCTGGGGGCAGTGAAAACGCAAATGCCCGTCCAGCCACCCGTCAATTCGAAAAAAACGCCTTTTTTTTGCTTTGTCTTTTTGGCTTTCCCCCGTTTCCCCCCTTTTTTGTGTTTTTCGGTGTTTTTCCGCTGTTTTTTGGCTTTTGCAATCCATTTTTGGTAAGTTTGAAATATGCAACTCCTACAGTTTTCACACATTTCTTATTTTTTGAAGGAATTTGTTGTGCCAGTCAGCAATCGTAACTAGTTGCCGTGGGTGTTTGGTTATTCAACTTCCAGTTCCAATGTGGTATGTACGAATAGATAATTAGTTAAAATAGGCCTAATGGACTCAATAGATACGGGATACTTTCAATGAGCGTTGCTTTTGCATTGCCAACGTACAAAAAACAGGGAACATCGCATAGTTAAGGCGTGGTTTCGCAACTTACGTTAGCAAAGGGTTTGAGGGAGGGCAAGGGAAAGGCAAATAGTATAAGGCTTCCACCCTTGTGTTTTTGCTTTGTATCCATAGCCCATGCCGCCTGTGTGGCTCCGCCCGGAATCCGGGGGTGCATGGTCACACTTTTCTTTTGTAGCCGACACCGTCAAACACTTGAACGCCAATGGCGTGGAGCTATTTGCCACTCAAGTTTCTCGTTCTGCCAGCAAGGCCGCCACGCGCAATGGCTAGTGTTTCCGCTTATCCCCCCCGGGCGAGGATGACCCCGCACCTCCCGAAGGGCAGGATGCTTCACCGCCGGTTTCCTCCCCATCTTCCGTGCAAGCACGACTATCAACCTTCTTCACTTCAAGTTCTGAGTTGCCCAGTTGTGGGTGTTGCAAGGAGGAGCTCCTAGGGGAGTGATCTTTTTATTGTAAAAACAGAGGTTTTGAGCGACTAAGGTAATTAGTCTGCATTGTTTGCACTGCCTGTCTGATATGTACTATGGCCTGTGTACATTATTGCGATACATGTTTTAGTGCATTTTTGATTTGCATCCATGGGCGATGGTACTCTTGCGCTGGAAGTCCTGCTTGATTTTGCTAAGCAGCGATTTGATTTGTGGTCGGAGTACCTGGGGTCCAACATCCTGGAGCGGGCAGCCAACACCACGTGGAAACGTCTGACCAACTGTGAGGGTGGTGCTGGCAAAATGGCTGAAGCCCTGACTCGAGTTTTCCCGGAGCAAATCGGAGACCACCAAAAATTGTGGAACCTGCTGGCGGCATATGAACTCTGGTCTGGTCACATTTTGACGTCCCCGGCTTTGGTGTTTGTCCAGGATGGTTGAAGCTCTGTGCTGGAGGTGGGATGGGAGGTACAGCTGCAGCAATACAGAAATGGCTTTGTAGAGAAGGTCAGAGCTGGGAGGGACCATCACACTGGTGGTCAGACGGCGACTCAGTCTAGGATGTGTGGTTCTAAGCCGCCAGTGGATAGTTTTGCGACCGAGCCATCTCAAGCGGATGACGATCAGCATATGGCAGACCCGGAGAGGGGCCGGCTGAATTTGGAGGGGGCGGCAGAAGTGGTGAATCAGGCGAAGGTCCTCTCGAAAAAGAACATGAAGATGTTGCGCAAGAGGCCCGGGGCCCCCAAGTATGTTCGCCATTTTGTCAAGTTAATAAGTGAACTCGCAGAGGAACATGATGGGTCAGCGGAATTTGGCCCAGTGGAGGTAAAAATTTGGGAAGTGCTGCTGAAATGCGACGAGAAGGGGAAAAAGCATTTGAAAGATGAAGAGAAGATCAGGAGGTCTAAGGAAAAAGAGCGCAAAAAGAAAGAGAAGCAGCGGGCCAGGAGGAAGAGCGAGAAGGCGCGTAAGAGCTAGAAAAAGAAGTCGTCCAAGTCTGGGAGGTGGAGTGATTCGAGCTTTGATAGCTCTTCGACGTTAGACTCGTCGTCGGGATCCAGCCCTAATGATAGTTCGGATACGGACGGTCTCTTCCCCCCCCCCCCCCCCTTGAGCCTGTATGTCATCGGCAGCCGAATTCCCGGGTCTGGAACGCCCAGTGCCTCTTCCCACAGTATCTGCATTCCTTACTCGGTGGTCCAGAACAGTCCTGCCACTGGCCATTCCGCATCCTGAAGTGTTTCTTGCCGTTGATCCAGCGAAACTCAAACTGGCTAGGTCGTGACCGGCGCTCAGCACCACTGCCCCTCCTGTACAGTACATTACAACAACACTATGTATGCATACAATGAATTACCATGAACGTTGATGAGCACAGCCATGGACTTTTACAACTGGCAGTAAAGCCATGGGGCCTAGTCAATTACCATCACACTGTGAACACCATCTGACCTATCATTGTTCACCACAACAACAGACGGCATGCTGAACACATTGGCTTCATACCGCACCACCACATGGTTTTGCTTGTACTGTAGCCCTGTCCCCTTGACCTGCCCTGTCCCGCCCTGTCCCCTGCCAGCAAAAACACAGAACACTGTTCCCATTCACCTGTCCAACTCAAGGGTGCTGCTGTCTGGGTTCCCCAGGGGAACATGATGACAGCCCATGCGCCTGGCCAACCGGCCTTTACTCGGCGCGTTGTAGACAGGCCCGCGCGGGCCAACGGGATCCGGTCCCGTACACAAAACGACACTTCAACTGCAAAGACAGGGGGGGAAGGGGTCGCAGGCTGGCACTGTCCCGAACTGTGGCAGGTCTGTCCCCTCACCCCCCCCTGAGGCAAAACCTAGGTTATTGCTAACCTAGGTTTTGCTTGTACTGTAGCCCTGTCCCCCTGACCTCCCTTGTCCCGCCCTGTCCCCTGCCAGCAAAAACACAGAACACTAAAACACAGAACACTGTTCCCATTCACCTGTCCAACTCAAGGGATAAAAACCCATGCCTGCTGCACCCCCCCTCCCCTTGGACCCACCTGTCATCGAACACACACACAGTCAATGGGCGTGTAAACGCACCAGCGGTGCCAAACCACGCCGTGGTTAGTGTGAGGCATTGGCTGGCTGGAAGGTCGCTGCAATATACTCACCTGCCTTCGAAGCAACGGATACTTGGCTACCGAACGCCCCCGTGTCACAGGCGACCGGTCATTGCCACGCACCTGCCTTCGAGAGGGGGGCGGGGGGGGGCAACTGATCTGTCAGCCCTGGGTCTCCAGAAACAGGCCCAAAGCGAGATATACATACCCACAGTGTAACAGGCTTCCACAACCAGACCGCTGGGGACGTGCACCAAGGACGTGCGCCCAGTCCCAGCAGTGGCAGGGACAAGAGATTGAGCAGGCTCCCACGCCCAGTTTGCGCCCCAGGGAGGGACTGTGCTGCCGACGCTATAGCTCCAACACCCGCGCACCCGTACCCGTGTAGGGGCACACACGCGGTCGTTGCACCCCCCCCCCCCCCCCCCCCGGTACATCCTGCACCGCGGCGAGCGCACGCAAGGGTCCACGCCCACCCACACGGATCCGTGCGTGGCTGCTGTCCCCAGGCCACGCACACGTCAGGCAGTGGCCCCGACTACAGAAACGCGCGTGCCCGGTCATTCCTCAGCGCCCAGCGGCAAGCTGTACCACACCCCACAGGATAGGGTGTCCTGGGGAGAGGGGAGTGGGCTCCCACGCCCCAGCCAAACTGATCGCCCACCTCTGGCCCACCGAGCTCAGCAGGTGCCCATGCCGCGGCCGCCGGGAAAACGTGCACCAGGGCTGGCGGGTGACGATACACACACACCTCAGCGGTGTGCCTGTGTAAGGACCGTGCTTTAAACGGGATATAGCGCCCACCACCGAGTGCGCGCCCAGACCCAGCGGCGGATGGGGGGGGGGGGGGCAAAGCCAAGCCAGAGGCAAGCGGGCTCCCACGCCCAGCTCGTACCCAAGGGTGGTCACATATATACACACCACAACCGTGTACGCCATCACGCGTGCACCCGTACACTCGCACCTGTGCAGGTACACAAATGCTGCCGTCGCCCCCCCCCCCCCCGAAAAGCCGGGGCATACCGGCAAATGCAGGCACAGAACCCATGCCTATGCATATTGATCCGAGTGCCAACGCCACGCACGCGAGCACCGGGGCCACGCAGGGAGCACCCTGGACCAGCGGGCTCCCGCGCCCCGACGAGAATGGCGCCAGAGCGCACAGCGGAGGGCGGGATACGACCTCGGCTCCAAACATCTGTGCACACCAGCGTCAACACCACACCCACAAGCAGGAGAGCAGACCCAGTGGGCTTCCGCGCCCAGACCACAGAACCGTGCCCATGCTCCAGGGCGCGCAGGGCAAGGCGGAAAATTCCCAGGGCTAAACACATCCGCGCACCAGCGCCAACGCCAGCGCCAGCAGGCGCAAACCTGGTGTGGCCCAGACCGAGCAGGCTTCCGCGCCCCAACGTGTGGCAGCGCCCACTGGCAATCGCCTTAGAGCGCGTAGTGCAGGGCGGAAAATCCCCAGAGTCAAACGCATCCGCGCACGAGCGCCAACACCAGCGCCAGCAGGCGCAATCAGGGTGTGGCCCCGACATGTGGCAGCGCCCACTGGCAATCGCCCCAGAGCGCGCAGGTCAAGGCGAGAGCAACCCCAGAGCCGCATACTTCCGCACACCGGCGCCAACAAGCAGATGCCACCCAGCGGGCTCCCGCGCCCAGGCTACAGGTCTGCGCGCGGCCGCTCCAGAACGCACAGGTCAGGGCTGTCGGGGCTCAGACGCACCTCAGGGCCCACACGCAACGGGCTCCCACGCCCCTTGCCGCAGCGGTCACGGCGATGCCGGGCTGAAGAAGCCCGACCACACCGAACTCCCCTGCACCGACGACTTCTCCGCGGCGTAGCCCGCGGCACTGGGGGGGCGGCTGGGCGGGGCGGGCGGCGACATCACCGCCACCCGCCGCCGCTGCCCCGGCGGGCCCTCGCGGCCGGGCCAGGGGCGCCTGCTGGGGGCCGCCCCATCGCTGCCCTCACGCAGCATCGGGGGAGGGGCGGCCCCGTCGGCCGCCGCCGCCGCGGCGGCGGGCTCCGCATACTCGCGGAGCATGCGGCGCTCCCGCCCGCGCTTGTTGCCGCCATAGTGGCGGCGGTCCCTGCGGCTGTGCGTGGCACCTGATCCTTGCTATCGCGGCACCTGCGCCAGGCTCACCTGCAGTCTCTCGCCCCCTCGCTCTGGCGCCTGCACCTGCGCCTGTGCCTGCGGATGCGGCGGCAGAAAGGGGCGCAGCGGCGGCGGAGCCGGCGGGCCGGCGGACAGCAGGGCCGCCACCGCCTGTTCGGCTTCCCGAGCCGACGGCGGCACGGCCTCCGCTGCCGCGCGGACCGTGTCAACGGTGACACGGTCCGCAGCTCTGTACGGTGAACGGCGAGGCTTGCACGACATAGCTGGGCACGGGGTGGCAGCACATCACCTCCTATCCCCCCACTAACACACCGTCCCACACACACAATCGCTTATCCCGGTCCCCGACCGTCCCCCACACTCGCCCCGGTCGCTGGCTGCATACCCCTGCCTTGGCCCTGGCTTCCACCACCATTTCCCGCCCCCCCCCCCCCCTCCACCAGCGGCTGACGCAGTCCGCCGGGTTAAGCGCGCTCTCCACATACCTCAACCCTAGCGACACCCCCCGCCAGCGCAGCCGGTGCGCGAGTCGCCGCAAAATGCGCTGCTGAGCCACAAGCAGCGTGGACGCATGCCCCCAGAGGACCTGGGCTATCGCGCCCACGTTGTCCATGACAAGGTCCACGTGCCGGCACGCAGTACTCCGGGCCTCGTCAAGAGCACACACAACACCATCCAGTTCAGCAGATTGCTGGGCATCAACCCATGGGGGGCACCGGCGGATAGCGGGGCCCTCAGAGCTCCATACCCCCACAAAAAACCCACTTGGCGCGACGGGGCATTCCGCCGCGTCAGTGTACACCCGGATCGCCGGACCCTCGGTCGCCTGCGGCTCCCACCCCTGCCCCCGGCCGCGATCGCCTCCAAGAGGCCCCTACACACAACAAACGGCATGCAACGGGCAGAAGACGGACCCATACAAAGCCATGCGCGAGCACCCGCGAGGAAGCATCCAGCGGAAAAGCCAGGGCGGACCAGCCAACCTATGCGCCCCAGAAGTCTCTGGAGCGGCTTGCGCGTGTAGTGGCCCAAACTGAAAGTGACCCAGCGACCTACAATGTCGGCTAGTCCTTCCGGCTTGTGTGCCACGCGTGACCGATTCAGGCAGAGCTGCTTCCCCATCCACGTGAGGGACTGCGTGGTGTCAAGCACTGATTTGGGGCTGACGAGGAAGCCCTTGCGGGCCAGATGCGCCGCCGTGTCACGCGCTACGCGGGTGGTGACCTGACTGTCCCGTCCCACAAAGAGGATATCGTCCAAGAACTGTACAACAACTACCTGTGTATCAGGCAGTTCAGAAAGCACCGCAGCGATCAGGTGTTGCACCACGCCAAGTGCCTGGTGCCAGCCAAATGGCACACGAACCAGCGCATACTTGGTGCCCGCCGCAGCCACACGCACTGCCCCCGCCATTGCTGGGGGAAGGTGCACGCTCCAGTAACAGTTGCTGAGGTCAATCTTGGCCCCCCGCCCCCCCCCGCACCGAGCGCAGCAGTCCTGCGAGGCCCTCAAGTGAGGGCCGGCGGAACAGTCGCGCTTTGAACGAGCAAGCATGGTTGAATGCCTGCATGTCGATGATAAGCGCACACTTGGCCAGGCTTTTGTACTTCACAAACGCCCGGGCATTCGGTGACAGGAGGGACTTGTCGACAAGGCCATCAGCATGTAAGCGGCGCAATAGCGCCGCGACCTTCGGACACGATGACTCCGGCGCTGTCGGGGCTGCTTCGCCCGCTCTCTGGAACTGGGGATCCGCCCACTGTGCCCAGAGGTCATCTGGGACTTGTACGGAGCCAGCTGGACCCAGACCAGGGCCGGTGAGCTCAATGGTGACCGCGTCACCATCTCCAAGCTGCGGGGACGACGCCTCGTCCGGCGGGCCATGTGTCGCCAGGTGGTGGAGGGTGTCGTGCAGAAGCGCCTCATCATCCGGGCTGACCGCGGGCCTATCCAGGGCCCAGCGGTGCGCCTCCGCCCACCACATGCGCAGCAGGCTGTCCGCCCGGCGGTGGTCCACCGACCCCTTGACCGCCGTCAAGACCGCCGCGTCGAGCAGGTGCTCACTGACCTGCTTTCCGCACCTTTGACAGGCGCTCAGGGGGGGGGGCCAGCTGCCCCTGGCCCTCTCCTGGGGCGGTGAGGGCGGCGGCGTCGGCGGAGGGCTTTCGCTTGCGGGATGTGCCGTCCCTCGCTGAGCGTGACCGACGGACATAGCATCGCTGCTGAACCGGCGGGCCTTGGGCTTGCGCAGGCGGAGTCGTACGCGCACGCGGGGCCGGCGTCGCCTGCTGCTGGTCGTCCTGATGTCGCGCACGTCCTTGCCGTCCTCTCTGGGCCATTCCACGATGCGTGCCAGGGGCTCCCAATTCCCCATCGTCGATGTCGCCCCCCTCGTCATCACTGTCGACCATGATGATAATAGGGGCGCCTGAAGCATCGGGGGCTGTGCGCCGCCCGAGGGCGCCAGCGGGCCAGAATTGGACGGAGGACAGGGGCAGCGTGGTGACACCTGCGACCGGGTGTGGCCAGGGGGCCTGGTCCGGGAGCTTGAACTCCCAGTCTGGTCCCGGCACCGCGTACTCCCATGCCTGCCGCTGTGATGCCCATCGGTTCCAGACGCACACGGCAGTGATGGGGGCTCCCAGCGCGACCATGGCCGCCGCCGAGAGTCGCCTCCAACAGTGCCAGCCAACGCCGACCCATGGCGTCCCCCACAGCAGGCAATGCATGCGGCGCTCGAGCTCTACCTCGGAGAAGAGGGGCAGGAATTCGGCCCTGCGCTGTACGACGCCACACGCCAGGAGGGCCTGTCGCCAGCGCTCAGCCCAGGTCCCCAGCCGGGCGGGGATCCAGCGCCGCTTGGTCTTGCGGGCGTAGAAACTGACCCAGCCCGGCTGGCTGACATCAACCCTGCGGATGCTGGCAGCCTCTCCGACCCGCAGACCGTGACAGGCACTGAAGACAGCCAGGGCGAGCACGGCCAGGTCCGTTTCGGTCCGTACTGCCGTGGCAATTGCCCTGAGCATGCCGAGGGTTCCCCAAACTTGCTGGCCAGGCTCGGAGTTGTTTGCCCGTCCAGCCCCAGCTGCGATGGCCCAGTGGATGGGGCCCACCGTGGGCCGCAAGAGCTGGAGCTTTTCGGCCATGCGAACTGCCGATATGGTGCCGCGCAAAGCTGCGGAGGACTTACCCATGGGCGCCAGGTGTGCCACCTGCCGTGCAAGGGCGTCTGCACGCGACAACTCTGCATACAGGAGCCCTGCGCGACCCATGCCCATGAGCTCCCTCGCCCAGGCGAAAACCGTACTCTCCGCCCATCGCCGCAGTGCGAGGGCACGAGGCTCTGTTGCGAAGTCCGCAGCCCACAGGTCATAGACCCGCGTCGCAAGGCCATGGAGCTCGGCCGCTGTGCCCCTGCCCCCATCCCCCCCCCCCGGGGTTACCCAGGGGCGGCAAGTCGCCCGGTGGGGAGCCCCCCCCCCCCTCATCAAAAGGGCGGGGGGGCGGGGGGCCCGCCTGAGGGACCTGCTGCTGCTGGGCGGGCTGCTGCGCCCCAGATGGGCAGGGGTGGAACGACCAGTGCATGCCGTTGCACCTCACGCATGGGTAAGGGGGGGGGGGGGCACGCGCGTCATACGTGCGCCCGGTACTGAACGCCGTATACAGGGTCTGGTCTCCGTGGACAGAGAAACCCCCTGCGGGGCGCCCTCGCGGTCATTACGGCTGGGCCACCTGCGGCTGCGATTGCGGTTGCGACTGCTGGGAAGACTGGGACTGGGACTGCTGGTTGTTGCACTCGCGCGCCCAGTGGCCGTGCAGCCCGCACTTGAAGCAGGCCCCAGGGGGCCCCGCCTTTGCGGCCGGCGGGGTTTGCTGCCGGGCCGGGAATTCACCTTCCTGGATCCCAAGAGTCGGCCACAGGGCGGCCCACGTGCCGTCGGCCAGCGCAGTCGCCACCTCCGACTGACCGTAACCTTGCTGCGGCGCCTCGGATCTCAGAAAGATGACAAGTGTCTCCACCAACTGGCGCTGCCATGCGTAGCGCAACTGCACGTTCGCAATGCGCTGCAGCTCGCTTAGGGAGAGCTGTGGTACCGAGGGCCCCCGCAGTTGTGCCAGGCGGGCCTCAAGTGCAGCGATCTCAGTCCGAACGGGGTCAGCGGACTGCGGGCCCTGTGCAGCCGGGGCCGCACCCTGCGCGGGCGCCTGGGCCGGGGGACTCACATGACGCCATTCCCCAGCTACGACATCCAGCTTCCAGCGGGCGTGGGTTTCGTAAAGTCCCATCATCAGGAGCGCTTCATGCGGCTCCACCGACGGGGCCGCCCACGCTGTGGCGACATCTACACCCGCCTGGTCGAGAGCTCGGTGCATCAACTCCACGTGGTATTCACCGGCCCCTTCGGCAGCCGCATCATCGCTGAGAAAAGCCCGGAACGTGGCCGACACATGGTCTCTCCACGAAGACCATCGCTCGTACGACTCAGTGGCAGCCTGCGGCATGTCGACATCTCCAGCAAAAGCGCATTTGGTGTGCTTTGCACGCGGCTGGTCTTGCGCAGGCCGCCCAGCGGGGACTGCCGCGCCACCCAACGCCGCCTCGTAACCCGCTCCCGACGCCTCCTCGGCTGCGTGAATGATCGACTTCAACTCATTTGGCGAGGGGTGAGACATGACACACGGAGAGAGAAAACAAAAAGAAACAACGGGATCCGGTCCCGTACACAAAACGACACTTCAACTGCAAAGACGCGGGGGGGAGGGGTCGCAGGCTGGCACTGTCCCGAACTGTGGCAGGTCTGTCCCCTCACCCCCCCCCTGAGGCAACACCTAGGTTATTGCTAACCTTGGTTCCCCACTAAAGGGGCACTCACCCTATCAATACGGGGTACACTAGGGGTAGGCCCATAGTTTACGGTCCTAGCTCATGTATTGACTACGATGCTTCGTAGTGGAATAGTTCCAAGGCCAGTGGTAAAAGGGCACACCGAATTGGCGAAAAGGCCTGCCGGGCCACAAAGTGGAAATGGGCATCACCATTTTGCCCCCCATGGTAACAAACAAACCGGTGTATAGTGTACCACAAGTTGGAGGGATGGAAAGATAGAGGTACTCCAAAGCACAAGGTTGCTTTCTGTAATGGGCTAACAACGGGTGTGCAACACCGTTTTGCAGTACATGTACCCATGTGGCCGTGGGTAACCATATGGAGAATACCCCCACCTTCAACCCCCTTGTGAGCACACCTTTGACACCGTTAGATAGGGTGGTTGACTCACCCCACGTTCTACTACCAGCAGTAGAAAGAGGTGGTATGGGTGCCATGGAACCCATTTTGTTGAGTGTAATTCATAGTTGTTTTCCCTGCACCACACTCCTGAGAGATTGTTTCGCCAAAACGGCATTTTGGGTCTGTGAGTAAGTTACCATTTACGCGGTAAATTTGCACCCCCAAGGTGTTGGTTAGGTAACCGCCGTGTTAGATCTGCCGTGCCTCGACACAAAAAGCTAGCGAGGTACCATATCCTCTACATCCATCTCATGAAGCCCCTGTGGCACAGGCGCGGGGGAGGATGGGGGCGGTGGTGACTTCGGTCTCCTGCGATTGGGGCTAGAGGAGGGGGTTGACAATGTGGTGATCTCCGTGGGCGGTTGTGCTGGCTTCGAGAGGCAAGGCTTTTTGTGCGGTGCATGAGAATGCGATGGAAGCGTGCATTTGCGGTGCGCAAGGACAGGGATGCACGCGCGGTGATGGTCCGTGGCACAACACTGCCTTACTCCACGTTGTTTGAGGGTGCAGCAAGGATAGCGAGGGAGCTGATGTGCCTCACAAAGCTGTGATTGGGGTCTACGCGAGACATGACCCGATGTGTGATGGCCAAGTGCGCAACAGGCGCTAACCGGCTTTCGGAGTCGTTTGCATGTGGTGCACGCGGGTTGATTGTGTGTGTTGCAGTGCACTTGCCCTGCCTCTAGTGCCGATGGTGCTGCCCTGGGTGTGTGCGCATGCCTACGAGTGCCGGTGCACGGGCGTTGTGGTACAAGCCCATCCCCGATCACCGGATAAAAATCTGCTCCAAAGGAGGCGCGTGCGCTTAGATGGCAATATGTGTTCAGAAGCTGGAGCTAACCTTGTTTGCAGGTTTCCCTGCAGAGCTCTCTGCAGCCTGTGTGCCTCCACTTCCGACGCTGTTTGAGGTGGCCGGTATTGATATGGACGCAGTGTGTGTACTCTGTGCACTCCTACTTTGAAAGACCAAGTTTGTTCGCAGTATTCCGCATGTCTGCGGACCTAGGAAAGCATGGATGTCCGGCATGCATGCAAAATATGGGCGCTGGCTGAGCTCACAGATTGCTGGCCCACCAAGAGGTATCAAAGAGTTGCAGTGCGTGATGGTGCATGCGGGATGTAATTGTCCCTTGGTCACCAGGCGTTGCGCAGTTGTCATTGCGAGTCTCAGGGGGAGTATCCGCACCACGTCCGCACCGCGTGCGCACGGCGTCCGCACCGCGTCAGGTATTTGAACAACTTCCCTAGGAGATGGTCTATTGGGAGAGGTGTTGTAAATGGTACCTGTGGGCTCTTGAGGCATTACCATTCCCCTTGATTGGCTCTGTATGATTGCTGTTATTTCCTGGTGGGCCTTGGATGGTCATTGTTATTTCCTCACAGGCTCTGGATGGATGTTGTTCTTTCCTGGTGGGCTCTGGATGGATGCTGTTATTTCCTGATGGGCCCTCTAAGTGTCAGCGCTAACGTGTGAGGGCCCCCTTGGGCGAGCTCACATGCAAACAAAGTCAACAAAACACACAGGACTGACACCCCTGCATAAAGCCATGAGAGAGACATAGCTCTGTTCAAACAAGGGGACAGAATTCTGCAATAAAATTTTGAAACCAACAGGCCTACAAGCAAGGGAACATGACAAAAGACATTGCAAAAGCAAAACAAGGCACACATGCAGATTGGGGATGTCTTGGCCCCCCAAAATGGGCGCAGTTGCCTCTAAACTAGCTGAAAGGGTCTACAAAACAATCCCAGTACCCGCACGGCGCGCGCACCGCGTCCGATACTCCCCCTCAGCACCCTACCCCTTTCTTGCACTAATAGTGTGGCCTTTAAATTCTATTGCCTTCGGCAGTGCACTTCAAAGAGAGGCTGACAGTCAGCCAATCAGTCAGTCAGTTAGGCAAGCAGTCAATCAAACAGTTGGTAGTCGGGCAAGCAGGCAGGCAGACAGAAACACAGAGGTTTTTTTTTTCAGTGGTAGACTCGGCTATCAAAAGCGGGGAAAGAACTGACCATCGGAACAAGCGAAGGTCCAATGGTAACACAAGCGACCGCCGCCGTGGAGATCGGCGGTTCGGATCCCAGTCGGCCGACCGCCAGCGGCACCGGCCGACTTGTCAACTCTGCTCAACTTCACCCTCGTTCAAATCCTTCTGAGCACAAACTTTCGAACCCCCTGCCCCCCCCCCCCCCCCCCAAAAAGTGATATCCAGTTTCAGGGGATAGAGGCCTCAACATCAAAAAATCCATTGGGGGATCATCTTATTGGGCAAAAAAATGACTCTACAAGGGTTGGAAATCAAATATCATGCCTTGGGGTATGCTACGTGAATGACCCCCCAAAAGGGGGTATATGACGCCTGTGCCTACGCTTGATCTGACAACCTCTCTTCGAGGTGATTTGGCCTGTGGTGCATGGGGGAGCATGCGCTGTGCATACTGCTCAAAATCCAGGGCTAGTTCCAGAAATGTCACTGTGCCTAGCTCCGCTGTCCACGTGAGTGCTGGAGCCATCTCAACAGGTCTGCCAAAAAGGGCAGTTCCCATGGCCACTCTTGTTCTTTGGGAGTGCACAGCGTGTGTGTGCATGCATGCGTGCGTGTGCGTGCATGTGTATGCGTGAGACAACTTGGCTGCCCCCTGTTTCCTTTTTTCTCTCCTATGACTGCAGGTATGGTCTCAGCTCTGTCCTGCAAACCCCAATATTGGTCTGAGCCACCACCACCCCCCTCCCATTCTTGCCCTGACCTTTGTCCTGTTGCTGCACTGCCCTGTCTTGTCCTGTCCTTTGCTCGTGTGTGTGCCCTCCTCCCGGCTCACCTCAGGCTGCCCACCGAGTAGAAGAGGCGTACCGCATGCTTCGCCACCCGGCCCTGGGTCACGTGTGGGTCCGGCACACCCCTCCGCCCTTGGAAATGGTGGTGCCCAGACCTGCCGGACAGGAGTCCCTGAAGGGGGCCGTTGCAGGTGGTCCCCCGTTGGCACTCATGGCACTCATGTGTGTTCGTGCGTGCGTGCGAGTGTGCATGCGTGCTTGGTGAATTCTGCTTTCAAGACTGACAGCAAAGATGCTCTGGAGTGCATGCAAGCCAATGCAAATTTACACAACCCCATAACGATTTCTTCTTTATCTGCGTTCTGGGCTACAAAACGATGTGGCAAAAGAACGATTCGATTTTGAAATGATATTTTGGCGAAAGGAGTTGTATCGGCGTTCATGCGAATTGAATCCGCAGATGCCCGCTACCTCCACAACTATTTCAGGCCGGCAGTGGACCTCATGCATAAAGCCACGGCGAACAGAGTATGCCACAAAGGATTTCAAACACCACCTTCCTTTGAGCCCGATACAACTGCTCCTGTAAGCTGCCCTTTGTCTATTTGTTGTGGATGGCTGTGCATGAAGGGGGTGTGGGGGGCCGGGGGGGGGGGGGTCATTCACAGTGTGACCGAACGCCCAAAACCCCGTGGTAGCAAGACACATGCACACAACTGCTCAAGATGATGCATTCCATACTGTCCATGTTGACAGGACTGCATGCTGACAGTGTTGGGTTCAGGAAATCCAGATGCTGATTGCCAGAGAGGCGATCCTCATATCTAAGAATTAGATCGCTGATGTCAGTACAGCGGTATCAACAGGCGCGCTGGCAAGTTGACACTAACCTTCAAACACTTCTCTATGGGTGCCTGCAAGCAATGGGAAATTCAAGCAGCAGCCCCTGGGCACCCAAAAGAAGATAGTGTTGATCCTCAATAAATGGGACGAACCAACAGCACTCCGAGAATCGAAAAAATCGCGTTGGCCGTTTCCCAATTTGCCTGGAGCTTGACTGGGGTCTTGTGTGTGGTGGGGGGCGGGACAACACCATTGCCAAAACACCTTTTTAAGTCAGGCCTGGACAGGCCCATCATAAGGCAACGCGCGGAGGGAAGTACATTCACATTGCGAAGCCCGACAATCAATCTACAACAACGACAATGGCGACCACCGCGACCGGTTTGTGCCGGGCACAGGCCGTGGGCAACCCCCATGTTACCGTGAACACCTACACGTGGGCGCGGGTGCACGCTGCACACAAGTTTGGGCAATCGCCCCCCCCCCCCCCAAACGGACCCTCACAAAAAGGCACTGGACAGCAATATTGGCACCAAGAAAAAAGCCGGGAAATGGGTATCTCATCAGTCTCTAGTGGTCTGAGTTGAATCAGGATGACCGTGATGGCACATTCGACAGAATGGCAAGTCACAGGAGCATGCACAATGCAGTCCTCAGGGCATCATGGGGCACCAGCTCAGCAACACAGCACCTCACGGGGCAATAACAAAGCAGAACAATGGTGTCAGGTGAACTATCTGAATACCCGGGGGGGGGGGGGGGCACTCCTCGGTTCTGGACGCCAACTACCCCCCCCAACTAACTGTTGGCCGCAGGCCCCGGGGGGGGGGGGGGGCTTGGGAGGGGGGGTTCTGGGAGGGGCGATGGGGGGGAGGTCTAGGGGGGCTTTTGCCCTGGGGGGGGGGGGGTCCCGGGAGGATGGGGTTGGGGGGGGGGGGGGGGGCAGGTGGGGCGATTTGGGGGGTACATGCCCCCAAGGCATCCACCAAAATTTCAGCCGAATCCGAAGCACCACGACGGAGTTCTGATTCTTCCCCATTTCGCGCGTGCTGCTTGCTGCTTGCTTGCTGCTTGCTGCTTGCTGCTAAACCTAGTACGTCCACCCTAGACCTTAAAAAGGGTTATAAAACCAAGACTGGTTCCACCAGCTCGGTGACCCTATGGGTGTGAGGGACAACCACACAAAGTATGAGGCAGAAACTCAACGGTGGCGGCCAGGAACGGGTGTCGCAAGTGGCGGACCTCAGTTTCAAAAACTACAATTTAGGGCCAAAAACAGCCATTTTTGGGCCAAAAAAGCCCTAGAACCCATTCAAAACGGCCAAACAAAAGGAAAGTGTGGGTACACTCCATGTGCGGCTTGACTTTCCCATGTCAACGAGCCCTTTGCGGCCCTCTAACTCCACCATATGTCCCGGAAACGGCCCAAAAAGGCCCCCAGAAGCCCCAAATTTTGTGTAGATTGGCTGGCGACAGCCACAAACCAAGAACAGGCCATATCTTTGGCTACATGGCTCAAAACGCGATTCCGAGGGCACCTACTCCACCCGCAACCCCCCACGTTTTGTGGTTTCCACCCCTCCGAATTGCCCAAATGGACGCCTAGACCCCCGTACCTAGGCTGCGGCAAGCTGTAAGCTCAAGCCCAAACAGGTGGGTGCCCAAATGGGTCAACAAGGTCCAGTAGGGGCAGAAAAATGACTTTTCTCAAAAATGATCCTAGACCATGTGTGATGCTAAAACAAGTGTTTTTGGACTGTGTTGAGCTTGTGGTAGCCCATTTTGGTCCTCCAAAAATCCCAAAATGCCTTGAAGATGCGCTGTTTTGGGACCAAAAATGGGTCAAAAATGGGTCAAAAACGCATTTTTCCAAAACTCATCCTAGACCATTTGGGGTGCACAAACGGGTGGAATTAGCCCATTTTGAGCCCATTTTGGGGCATTTTGGCCCCTCACAAGTCCACAAAAGCCTTGAAAGTGGGCCTTGTGGTGAAGGGGATCACTTGCAAGCTGATTCCACTTTGTCAACGGCCTTCAATGTGTGACTCATTGGTGTCCCTCACCATTCATATCTAATGTTCCTTCCCCCACCAGCTCGGTCCCAATATTCAATCTTGATTAGGGTTAGGGTTAGGGTTCGGGTTAGGGCTAGGGCTAGGCTTGGGGCTAGGGGTAGGGTTAGGGTTAGGACTAGGTTGAGGGTTGGGGTGGGTGTTAGGGTCAGGGGTTGGGTTTAAGGATAGTGCTGGGGTGCAAAGTGGACAAAATTTTCCTTTGGGCGGCTTTGGTGCCCATGCAGCAGCGGGCGCCTTTGGCGCCCATGGACTACTGAGGGCGGCACCTTTGGCAACTAACTGTTGGCCGGAGGCCCCTAGGGGGGGGGGGAGGGGTAGTTGGCGTCCTAGGACCCGCGGAGTCGCCCCCCCCCCCCCGGGTCTGAATACAACAGGTGCACGGTGCGCGTGTGGTGCGTGCCGCTCCCCCTACATCAAGCTATCTCCACACGCCATCATGGACCACCACGGGCCTCATGGGGAACAGGGGATGATGAGAGCAGGTGTGGGTCGGGACTCACAGGGCGTCACAGAGGTTACCAGGTCGGTGGATTGGGCGCCCGCAAAGGGGTCACGCACGGGTGAGCACCCACACGCACATGCTACGGCACGCCTTCAATACGCGAGTCCTGCGATGGAACGTCAAGTGCCGACATGGAACCACTTGCGACGGCCACTGCCCCCCCCCCCCCTCCCTGCAATCTACCCCCTTTTGTCAGGCCGGTTCCCCCCCAGCGGGGGGGGGGGCAATCATGAAGTGAACCCCCCCCCTGGGGGGGGGGGGGATGGCACCACCAAACTGTACCATAGTATCACAGTGTAAATCAGCTTCAGCGCCTTGTAAAAATTTTCTTTGGTGCCTTCGGCGCCTGGTATTTTGTATGCTTTTTTGGCCAAGTGATGGTTCCCCCCCAGGGGGGGGGGGGGGTTGCAAGGGGAGGGGAGATTGCAGGGGGGGGGGGGGTACCCCCTTCAGGGACTCCCGTCCAGAGGCAGGTCTGGGTACTACCATTTCCAAGGGCGGAGGGGTGTGCCGGACCCACATGTGACCGAGGGCCGGGTGGCGAAGCATGCGGGACGCCTCTGCTACGCGGTGGGCGGCCTGAGTTGCGCCGGGAGGAGGGCACACCCTCCTCACCTCCAGTCATTACCCCCCCCCCCCTATGCTACGCAAAAGTACGGAATTAATACGGTCCCTACGCCCGCTGTAGCTTGGACAAGGCCGTAGCTTGCGCGCGACACACACAACTACCGGCACACACGCCACCACCAAGAAAAGGGAAGATAATGCACAAATATCCCCAAAATCAGAGCTGGGCGGGTTCAATTGGGCACGCACTCACACACATGCGTCCACGACCCTACAAAACCGGCAAATTTGTCACCAAACCCATGTCTTATGCGGGTTGCACTACATTTCGTACCGCATTAAATGAGGTACGGAATTAATACGGTCCCTACGCCCGCTGTACCTTGGACAAGGCCGTACCTGGCTGTGCACTGGCATCACAGGGGACATCCGGGATTTTGGTCCCGGATTGCAGTTCCAAACGTCCAGAGGCGGAAGGCCTGCTGGCTGCGGATAGATCCACATTGGAGCTGACCGATGGGCACACACAGTCCGGCAACCACCTCGGTCTGAAGGCGTGGGGGTCGCCGCCGCCGTGGCTGATGACACCCCCCGCCATCCAGAACTACAAGTTGGCTGAAGGTCGGGGCAGACGGGAGGGGGGGGGGGGGGCAACAGAAATACCTCAACGCGATCGCGGTGTACGGCGTAGAACCTCACTGGGAGAAGGGGTGTCGTGCACCTGCGGCATTGCCCTCTGCATGTGTTGGCGGCGCGTTGCGCGCGCCCAAGGGTAGGGGTATGTGGGGGGAGGGCGGTATATTAGAAGGGGAGGGGGGGAGGGGGTTTGGCTGGGACCCCCCCTCCTCCCAGGGTCCCCTATGGTCCCCGCCGAAGGCGGGCCGAAACTTTTTAACTCAAATACCCTTGGCACCGAAGCCAAAATGTTGGCTGTCAGCCTCAAACATTGGAAGGGGAGGAGGGGGAGGGGTCCAGGGGGGTCAGGTGGGGGGGTTACGCCCCCCTCCTCCTGCGGTGTACGGCCGTTCTAATACATCACCGGGGGGGGGGGGGGTATCTGGCACCTACCGTAGGTCAAACAGGACGTGTTCCGCCGGTGATCACGGCCCCCGTCGGATGGCCCAAACCCCTTGTCCGGTGCATGAGTGAGCCCAGTGGGAGGGGGGGGGGAGGGGCTTTGCTGTCCTTGTGACGCCCCTGACCCCCTCTGTACTGTGGGGCCGGACATGGGGCTACCCCCGAGGGCCATCCGGGGCGGCCGGGGGGGGGCCTCAGTGACGGTACGCCCCCCACAAACGGCCCCCCATCGGCGAGCGAAGGTGGGCGGTGCGCAATGCGCCGGGCGGCGCCACGTGCCCGCGCTGGGGGAAGGGGGACGCGGGGGGGGGGGGGCAAAGGCGGGGCGCACACGGGACACAACTGGCAACGGGATCAGAGACCACCACCACCGTCCCGCGGGCACCGGACCACAAGACGTGGCAGATGAACGGTTCGGTTTTGAAACGGTATTTTGGAGAAGGGAAGTTGATCCACGTCCATGCGAATCGGATTGGCCGTATGTCCGCGACCCCCACAACTGTGCCTGGCCGGCAGCGGGCCTCAGGCATAAGACCGCGGCGAACAGGGGTATGCCACGGAGCAGTTCAAGTACCGCCCTCCTTTGAGCCCCAGTACGACAGGCGAGCCCGGCGCCGGCACTACCCACCGACGGGTCCCTGGGCACGTGGGAACGTTCCGGTTGGGGCCCTCCCCAACCACATCCCCCGGGATGGAGCCGGTCTCAAGCCCCACGCACTGATCTCCCTCCGTAGAGCACGGCCAGGGCCCTCCCCAACCACATCCCCCGGGGCTGGACGCCGGCACGATCCCTCCTCAATCACAGGCTTCGTGAAGCCACGGCTGGAGCTCTCAACGGGGGGAATGGAAATGGGGGACGAATGCGTGAACAGCGGCTTTCGCAACACTTCTCGCGGGCTCTTCGGGTCGTGGAGGTGCGTTGGAGTGGAGTTGGAAGTGGGCGGGCGCATCGCGGACGCTATGAGAACGCAGCCGGGCCTAACGTGGGCAGCGGACGGTGCAAAAGAGAAAGAGGGCTCTCACCATCTTTCGGGGGGTCCAACGACCCCTCGTCTAAGGGGCAGAGTCCAGGGGTTTGCTTGAAGGGGAGGGCGCTCTGGGGGCAAACTCAGAGCGGTTACCAAGCGGTTGGGGCGGGCTGTAAAATCGGTTGGGGGGGCGGTCACTGGCGGTTGGAAACGCGGGTGGGGGGGGTATTGGGGTTGCGGACGTGCCTTCGGGTAGAGTTGTAGGAGGAGCGTTGGGGCGGGGGGGGCTTGGCACAAGGCCTCGGTAGTAGGTGGTTTGCCTTTGGCGGCGCCTATTGGCCTCTCGCCACTGCTCATTCTGACCCTCTGTGGGTCTGAACGTGTTTTGGTTGTGTCAACGGAGCCCCCGGATGACTTGTCCTGTTTGACTACTCCGGGGGTCGGCTGTCCCCGGGGGGGGGGGGGGGGCGCCCACCCTTCAAGCAAAGCCCTGCGCCCGTGTGATACAGCACCATCCCACATCTGCGTGTTGCCCAATGCCGGTGCTTCGCCATATCTTCGTCACAGATCACCCGAGGCGCCCGGGGCCGCACCACCTCCGGGGCACCCACACGCAGTCCACAGGGCGATCCGCACGGCCCGTCCCCGTCGCCAGCGGCACCGCGTCATCGGAGACCGGGTGAATCCGGTCCGGCAGAGGCCTCAATGGCGACATGGGGACTTGGGCTCCCGCAGGTCGTGGGCGCGCGCGCTCTGGGGGCACCGCGGCGACACCTCCTCCGCGTGTCGCGGCGAGGGCAGCGAGACCCTGCGCAGCGGCGCCTGCGTCCGGTCCCGCCGGGGCGAGGCCTCGGGGCTTTGCAGGGCCCGCGGCCCCGCGCCCGCGCCCAGCGTCACCCGCGCCAGCAGCCCCCGCCCGTTGCGCAGGAGCCGCAGCACCACCGCCGTGCGCGGCGCGTGGGCGTCCAGCAAGTCGCCGAGCAGCGCGGGGCTGCCGAGGAAGTGCCCGTCCCAGTGCGTCAGGACGTCCCCGGCGCGGATCCCGGCCTCCGCCCCGGGCCCGTGCGGCAGCACCGAGTGCACGACCAGCGCGTTCCGCTGCGGCCGCAGCTCCAGCCCCAGCGTCGCGCCGCGCGCGCGGCCGCGGCTCGGGCCCGGGCTGCCGCTGCGCCGGGGGGGGGGGGACGCGGGCGGGGGCGGGCCGCCGGGCGCCAGCTGCCGCCGCAGCTGCGCGACCTCCCGCCGCAGGTCCGCGTTGTCGGTGCGCACCGCGTCGTACTCCTTCAGAAGGGCGGAGTAGCTGTTGGTCGCCGCCCGGCGGCCCCCGCTGGCCTCGCTCGGCGGGGGGCGGGCGGTGGGCGATGCCCGACGGCGTTCGGGCATCGCGGGCCCCAGGGGCCCCGTCGCGGTCGCGTGCTCGGGTTTGCGCGGGCACGCCCCCTCGGGGTTGCCGCTCCGCATCCGCAGCTGCTGGACCTCGCTTCGCAGCGCGGCCAGCTCCGCCCGGAGCTCCGCCTCCCAGCCCGACCCCTCGCGGATCGCCGTCGCGTGCTCCTGCCGGGCCCCCGCCTCAGGGGATGCGGATGGGCTGCCCGCAGATCTGGGGGAGGGGTACCGGTACACGACCGCGGAGGCAGGGGACACGGATCGGTAGGCAGCGGCAGAGGGCGGGGACGAGGATCGGTACACAGCCGCCGTTTCAGCGAGCTCCATGATCCGCTGAAATGGCTCGGCCACCGGCGCTTGCGCGGGGGTTGGGACACAAGGTCTTGCGGCGGTGGTGAGGCCGTGCGTCCCTTGCAAGTCGGATCTAGAGACGCGCCGAATGACGGTGCGGTACTCCCCGATGACGGAGTGCAATGCCGGGCTCGGACTCTCACATCGCAAATCCCTCGAACACCCTGAGGCCGTGAGACTGCTCACGGGGGAGTCCTCCCTCCTGTCGTTCACCGTGATGGTGGGCTCCGAGGCCATGTGGTGGCGGTGCTGAGGGATACCCAAATGCAACAACTCGACGCTGTTGTGTGCCTTCACCCCAGGCCGCAATAATCAAAAACAAAAGCTTTCTGGTGGGAGCACGCGTGTGCCACGAGGAAAAGGCTGAAGAGTGTCACAAACACATACGTGTGCCCCCCTGAAGAGCCCCCAGGCACACCCCTTGGAAACGCTCTTAGAATTAGGTGACCCAAACTGCCCCAGCTCAAGAAAGTTGCAACCTACCTTCCCTTCACATAACACACATCACGCACAACTGGAAAAGCCATGAACAGCGCATTGGTGTGTGTCCATGTGTGTGGGCACGAACGGGGTGCGTTGCGGAGCGGACAAAGGAGCTGGTTGTGCTGATGACCAGCAGGTAGGCACGAGAGAAGACTGCTCACTGGCACTACTCACTCAGACAATTGGGCAGAGCAAACGTGGGGTCAAGCAGAATTGAACACGGGTCAAAACCGCTTGTTCTCAAAGGTGACACCGGACCGTTTGGGGGCGCTTTGACAGGTGTTTTCAGCCCGTGTTGAGTCGGCTTTGGCCAAGAATGCACCATGCACTGCCAAGTAGGCCCGCAAAAGGACTTGAGAGCGCTCTTGGTAATTGCAGGGCTCGAGCGAAAGGTCAAACACTTCTGCTATTTGAAAAAGGTTGGACATTGCCCTTGCAAACGCCAACCAAGATCGCGCACTCGTCAATCTACACCGCGTGTGGTCGGTACCAATGATGTATACCAATACCATGCACACTATGGTTAGGTTGCTATGCTGTGGTCTTGCTCTGCCCGACAGTGTCATGTTGCACTCCCTCCTCCTCCCTTGGCACATGAAGCACAGCACTAGTCGTCTCCCAGTCACTGAATTTGGAGGGGAGCCATTGGTGTGTCACCGCCGGCAGCTGCACCCCTCCCCCCCCCAACCTACGGTCAATCTACACCGCGTGTGGTCTGTACCAATGATGTATACCAATACCATGCACACTTTGGTTCAGGTTCCCTCCAATCTTGCCATCACTTTGCAGGGTTGTTCCCCTACGAACAACAAACTGGAAGCGGCATTTGCAAGTTTGGGCATAACTCTAAATCAAGGAGTCTGAGGGAAGATTTCTTAGTATGAAGATGATTGGGATGGCACGGGGGACCCTACGGGCTGGCGAGTCGAAAGCTCTGCGCACATCAGTTGCAAACATCAAGCATACGTCCGGTTGACTTCAGTCTAAGGCATGAGGTGCAGGTCTACATTCTCGTCGAGAACAGCACCCTCACGGCACGGCACATGCTCCAGAAGATGCACGCTTTCTGAGAAAGTAGTGTGCGCGTGCATGATGAACATCACATGTGTGGAAATGCATGTGATGTAAAGATGTCGTTACTTTGCTTCACTATCTTGCCACCCCCCACCCCCATAGAGCAGGCTTTGTAAAGTGTACATGTTTGGACGTCACCGGCATCTGGTGGTTCTCATCAAACAAGGCACCACACCCACCCATGTGGTCCTCAGATTCTTATTGTCCAAAGTTGTCCAATTTGCCTCAATACCTCACCGGCATATATCCACTCACACACAAGTTTGTGGGCCCGTTCCCGAGCAGGAACCCCTTCTTTCAAACAATGGAGTCTCTGAATCGCGCAGGTGGGGGCAACGTCTTAAACGCTAAAAGCAAAGGGGAAAAGAGGCATGCGTCACCAAGCACCATGCCACTTCAAAGGTCACTCTAGCACAGGATTGTTTTGGATACTCAAGAGAGGTCTCGCTTTCAATGGGATGTGGCACGGCCCTTGGCATTGGCATTGATGGGCCTACACCTCAATGCATGAGAGGCTAAAAGAGCCTCAGCGTGACGGATCTGGTCCTCACGAATAGGCAGTGGTCGACTGGGCACAGGGGGAATGTTTGCCCGGTGTGCGCCCGGCACGCTACTTTTCTATTAACTATCCCGACTTCAGCCCCAGATTTACCCTCTCATGGAGAAGCCCCCCAAGTAGACCACTACCCAGGGGGCCATGCAACAAAGCGTGGATTGCGAGTCCCCAACCCCAACTCAAGGGGCCACGCAACAAAACGTGGATTGTGAGTCCCTAACCGCAACTCAAGGGGCCACGCAACAAAGCGTGGATTCAGAGATGTCCCAGTTTCCTCAATAGCACCGGAAGGTTGGGGCCCAAAAGAGGGCGGAAATGCTAGGTCGCCCCTGCATTCTCGGGGGCCCCCAACAAAGGGGACAAAATCAGAAGTCAAAACCTACGCTAGGGGTCACAATGATGCCCCTATCTCAAAGTATGGGTCTCTAGTACAGCTAGACGCCCAAATAGCTGCACTGCGCTAAGTGCGCCCCCTTAGTGCACCCCCGAAAAGGCCACCGGTGGGGCACGGGTCACAAAGATGCCTGGCGTGCTAATGTTCCCCCATAGGGGGGCTCTTTGCGGCAAAGCACAAGACCACTCCTCAGGGCGTCCACAAAGGCTGTGACCCAGGGCGGTCCTTAAGGCAAAAAAAAAGTGTTCCGTTACATACTTTTCCCAAAAAGCCCATGGGTATTACATGTGTTTGACCATTGGTTCCTCGCCCTGCATGCCTTCACCAATGGGTCCCCAACTGTTCACCCATGGTTCCTAGCCCCATATATGTTCAACCATTCAACCATGTGTTGCTACCCCACATGTGTTCCATGATTGCATCCCAACCATACCTGGCACGCTGTAGAATTAAACATGAAGGGGAGCAATATTTTTGACAAATTAAGTCCCACAATGTTCGGAGCCCCGGATGTTCCATCGACAGTGGCGGGGCGGATAATAAACTTATAATCATGATAATGAATAAACTTCCTGCTTCGCGTCTCTGCGCCAAGATAATAGAAAAAAAAATCCTCAAAACTGAATCTTCTGGTTGCTGTCCAAACTCCAACATGTGATCTGGGGGGCCGGCAAGCATGGTTACAGAGCATTGGAACAAATGGCGCAGGAGCCAATTTTGAGAAAACTGGCCTCAAACAAACCGAAAGCAATGCAAATCTACGCCCAGATAATGGAAAAAAAATCCTCAAAACTGAATCTTATGGTTGCTGTCCAAACTCCAACATGTGATTTGGGGGGCCGGCAAGCATGGTTATAGAGAATTGGAACAAATGGCGCAGAAACCAATTTTGAGAAAATTGGCCTCAAACAAACCGAAAGCAATGCAAATCTGCGCCCACATAATGGAAAAAAATTCCTCAAAACTGATTTGTATGGTTGCTGTCCTGGTACTGCAGGAGAGGACATCAAATAGCAATGCAGCACGGCACATGGAGCCCGACTGCAGCCGGGCAAAGAAGCGGGGGTGCAGCAGGGCACATGGAGCGGGACTGCAGCGGTGCACGTGGCGCAAGACGGCTGCACAGCGCATGGAGTGCGACTCCAACAGAATTGGGCCGTGCAGTTGGTGCAATGACAACACAAGGGCACACTGGGAGTTGTTTCCATGTGCCCATGAATGATGTCGCGGTAGATTCCCTCTTTGTCTTCCTTCCATCATTACCCTCCAAACCGACCCCAAACCGTCCCAAACCATCTTGGTGCTTCTCTACGGGTCCTTGCTCCAACGGAGGCTTGCAGTTTGCACACGGCGATATGCAGAGCAAAAACAAAGAAGCATGCAACAAAGCCGGGTGGGTTGAGCTTAAGCTTTCTCCAAGGAGAGAGGGTGTTCATTGTGTGACATTGTGGGCGAGAACCGGTGTTCAAGTTGTTGGTATCACACAAAAACGATCAACTGACAAGGACATGTGCACACACTGTCCAACATTGACCCAAAGGCAAGACTAGGGCCCAGCGTTTCGGGGGCCACCCTCATGGCACACCTCCCGTTGCAACCCGTCCTCTTCCCCGTGTCGGGAGCTCTGCCGCCTGCATATGCCCCCACGCACGCCTTGCGTTTGCCGGCCCCGTGCCCCCTGCGGTGCACCGCGGTGTTGGCCCCGGGTGCACCACTGGGCGCTCGCCCTGTTCCGAGCCACCGAGCCATCACCGCTGGCCCTGGCCCCAGGGGCGAATTCCTCTTGGCCCCAGGGGAGTTGTCATGGGGATTCCTGTACTTCACTCTGACCTCAGGGCCCACTGTGATCTTGACTGCAGGGCACGACAGGCTCGGAGCTCCAGAGGGTCCCATCTGCGCACTCGATGTTGTGTGTTGTGGAGGACCACCACTTTCCTCTGACCAGCAGCACCTTCCTCACCCCATGCCCCCCCCCCCCCCTTAGTAGAGGCCTGAACCGCTCTCCCATGCCGTTGTCAATGCTCTGGGAACGCATTTGAGTGATGGCCTGTCTATGCCCTAGGTATACAATGGGCTGTGTGCTCTGTGGTGTGGTGTGGGGGCCCGTCTTGCAGTCCGGCGGCGAGGCAAGGCGTTGCCCTGGAAGAGGCGATGCATGAATACCCCCAGAGGACAGGCAGTGCAAGCAGCGTCTAAGAAGGCGGCGGGGTGAGGGAGGGACGTTTGGGGCAAAGTTCTGAGCAACGGAAGGTCGCCTTCAGTTCCACGGGGGAGGATTGGCGGAGGGGGCGTCCTTGATGCCCCGGCACTGAAGAAAGGGGTATGCACTTTGGGACCATGCCTCAGAGGAGCTACTTCTTCGCAAGTGTCAATACCCGCATTCGGTTGTGCAACAGCTGTTTGCCCGTGGTGTTGTCGTGGCATGAGTTGAGTAGAGTTCTGTTGATTGTGTGGCCGAGGGTGCGTGGAGGGTTTGGGAGGTGTCGCATTGCCGTGGGCTCCCGAGGGCTACACAGACTGTGTGACTGAGGGTCAATGAGGGCTGCGGCCGACTGCTGAGTTCTCATCCGAAAGAGCCCTGCGGTGGTCTGATTGTGATGGATGATGGATGATCCACATTGCTGTGAGGCACGTGGCAATGCACTGAATACCGCACTGATGTGAAACATGCAAATGGGTCCCATTTCTAAAGGGTGTCAAAGAGGCCTTCGTGAGGCGGTCACAATGGGGGCAGTTGCTGGTGGTTGCAAAGGCACTTTGAAAGCGCAATCCATGGCAAACAGGGCATTTGTTCAGGCGGTTGGATGTAGCCGGCCTGTGTGTGAGCTGCAAGGAAGGCCAGTTTGCTCTCCGATATCGCCAAGGGTGGTGGAAAAGGTTATGGTCAAGATGCAATTGGTTTTTGGCCTAGAAGGGGGATCACCCCTATGTGTACACAATGCACAGCAAAAGAGCAAGGGCTCAACAGTGTCAAAAGGACATCGGAATCTGTGTGACAAACAGGCTGCAGTTTGATGGGTAGCAATGTTGTCTTATGATTTTCGCCTCGGGCTCATAGAGTATGATATGCACATACAAAGGTTCTTACAGAGGTGGCACAGATTCCAATGGACAAGGTCAAAGGTTTTTCCAACCACACGACCTCTCAGTGGGGCTACACAGCTGAGTTTGGGCACACTTGCAGTCCTTTCTTGGTGAGGATCAGCTCAAGGTGCTTAACCAAGTTGTCTAGCCGGCCCTGATCCTTTGTAGGACCAAAGGTCGTCCAAGTAATGGAATCAATGGTGGGGAAAATTCGTCAGCATGTAGGTCAAAGAAGTTTGGCAGGAATGCAACCGATGTGTCCTGTTCTAGCACTGGTGAGAATTTCCACCTGAAGGGGAGGCAATGAAAATTCGCCCCAGTATGCCCTTGTCCAATGAAATGCTTGTCCAGTGATGAGGAGCCCCTTGAAATGCGTCTGTGAACCCCATGGGCCAAGTCGGGGGTTTTGAGCTGCTCCCCGGCGCCCCGCCAGGCCCCATGGGGTGGGGGTCATGCATTAATAGGATCATATTTGTTTCACACACATTGGTGGATCATTTCTTTTTTGGGACTTACATCTTTGGATCATTTTTGTTTCGCTAAGTTCCAAACTTCAACAACACAGCAAACGGAACAAGCAAAGACTGATCACATGCGCAATACCCTGCAATACAAGATGTAGCGAATAGCGCAGCGTCCTCACGTCGCCATACAATCTGTATGCAAGTGTATGATGCATCGCACCCGAATTGCACGTGCATGGGGTTTCATCTTTCCCGTTGTACACGCATGTGTGCACTTCCGTTACTCTAATGCAAAGAACGTCAGCTCAACCCATGATCAACATAAAAAAGGGGGGGGGGAGAGGCTGTATGTTCTATAGGTGGTACTGTATTGACGACCACAGTCCAGCATGTAAATACATGTTACATCATGGCATCGGACGAACTGGTGTATGCCTGCTCCATGTCCTGCTTTGCCATCCACGCCCTAGCCTCGGGGGAGCAGAACTCCAATATACCTGTCTCCCACATTTCCTGTGGTGGTGGTGCCTGTGTTTGGTAGTAGTAATGGTACAACACAATGCAAGCATGCACAGCAGAGGCTCAACAGCTCAAAAAAGCATAATCTGCAACAACAAACGTGATTGGTGTTCGATTTTCGCCACAACTAGATCAAAACTTGCACGAATCAAGGTTTAGGCAATGCCAATGTCACATGGTCCCTCCCACGACCTCCCTGCTTTCTGTTTTCCCTCGTTATACCACATCCTGACTCTGTGAATCTGAATTTCAGAAATGAGACCAAAAGTACGTAAACGGACCCGTAGAGTAATCCACCACCATGCCCAGGGGTATGACTTAAAGCCACAACCCTGGACCAATGCTTGGATATTCAGGACTCTGAAATAAGGGGCTGAGCACAGCACCAAAGCCTTGTTAACGATTGAAGGGAGCATGCTTTGCAGCACCAAGGGGCAGTTGGGCGACCATCGGTCAGGCGAGCGTGCCCACATAGCGCATATGTCCTGGGGAGACAGGGGGGAGTGAGGAACTCCTTTCAAAACAAGCGAGCCTGCAGTGGAAAGGGAGCCCTCACACCAAGTGACAGATGGCCCTTCAGGTTCCCATTTCATGGGAATGCAATAGATAGTGGCGTAGCGGAATTTTGCTGTATACCATTGCTGTAGCGTGGGCATGGAGTCAAACCGTGCGGCCTCCCAGCGACCCAGTATGATGCCGCGCCACGGGGCAATTTCTTTGTTCCACCATTGCCATACCTGTGTCACCTGGTGGGGGTCGACATTCGGCCCCCGAGGTACCAGTGTGGCAGGCTCAGATTCGCTGATCGGAGTCTTCATCAGACAACTGTTGCTGTGTGTGTGGCATCGCTTCAGGTCCGTCGGGCGGAGATGTTACGCTTGACTCCTCATGGTCAGCGCTCACGGGGGTTTTGGGGCAGTGTGTGTGCATACAGGGTCCAGACTGGGAAGAGACCTCTGGGGTTCTGCTGGGTTAGCAGGCCTGTTCTGGGCTGTGGGAGGAGAGCAGTGCTGCACCCGCATACCTGTACATCGACGTTTTTTGGGCATACACGCACGTGTCGGTGGTGGTGCACGCGGCGACGGTGGTCGGGTGCGCTTGCGGGGTGTCCTGCCCCCCCCCCCCCCTCCCTTCTGGCTGCGAACCTGTGGCGTAGCGACCGGTTCTGTGATCTGGCTCACCCCATTGCGGGGCCTCTGTGTTGATGGTGCTGTGCGCACCGTTTTGGCCTTCGCATCTCGTCTTTTTGGGTATAGATGGTACTGTACTGTAACATCGCCTATGCGTTTTGTGCGTAGTGGCTGGATTGCTGTCACTGCGCGGGGCCGTGGTGTGCAGGCCCCTTCTGGCGCGCGCTGTAATTCATGGACGTCGCGGATGTTCATGCCCAGCGCACGAGCCGCGCTGCGTGTCACACGTGCAAGCAGGGGGGGCGCATTCACGTGGCGCTTCTTGGCTTTCTCCCGCGCATCCGCGGCCGCTGTGCGTTTCTTCATAATTACAGGCGGTGGCTGCGGTGGATGCATGTTGACATATTGCTGCACGGTCATTAGTTCACCTGAGTGGCAAAGGAAGGTATCCATGTGTGGCAAGTCTATGTGTAGGTTTATCTGTGGCAGCGCGCGCTGTCGTATGTACACGAGTCCAGGTGGGACAGGGCATTCCCACATCATGTGTGCCCCTAGGAGGGGCCACTTCACCTGTCGTAATGATGGGTGCATGTTGTATGCGCCTCGGAGCTGTGGTTCCCACCAGGTCCGTGGGTATCCACCCTATGTGAACTCAACCAATTTGTATGGAAAAAATATGATCCAAAAATGTAAGTTCCAAAAAAAAAATAACCCATTCATTCATGTTCACAAAAATGATCCAAAAACATAACTTCCCAATAGAAGTGTGACATACTGCAAGTGCAAAGCGACATATTGAACCAGCAATGTGTGTCACAAAAAATAATCCAACAATGTAAATTCACTTGTTCCAACAATTTAACTTCCAAAAAATGATCCACAAGTCCACAAGACCATTGGCACAGAGTTCAGAGTTGAAAGTGTAGTGAGCAAAATGGTCCAAAATGGTCCAGGAATGAATCAAAAGTGATCCACAGATAAGCCCCCCCCCCCTCCACTGCCTAGTGTTTGGATCAAAAATGATCCAGATCACCTACCCCATACTCCCCCGCCCCTCTGCCTGAGGCACATTGTCTTTAAATCGGGACAATAGCACACAAGGGATGGGAGTTGGCGTGTGGTGTTTGAGGCAGTGTATTTCATGAATGACAAAATCAGCCAGTGTGAACTAACTAAAAAAATTGCTTAGGAGCCTCTTGTCTCTTTTGGGCGGAAACCTGAAGATCGACTTTTTGCCGCTGCAACATACTGCGGCATGCGTTGGTACAGAGAGGGTGACCTTATCACATGCAACCAGGCCACACAACAGAAATCCCTCCTACAGAATATGCAAAAGCTAGACTGGAAAATCTCTTTCATCAATAGACATGGTTCTCACTCTTCATCCTCCTTCAAATCATTTTTCTTATTCGCATACATAATGGCCGAGTTGGGCACTGCACCATGCTGCGGCATGTTGCTTACCATTGGTCCTTATATCATGAGGCGGGGGGCATGGAGGATTGAGGTCCAATATGCCGTGCCTCCGATCGCGGTGCTCTCTTTTCATTGTTATGTCCTTCCCTGTTCCTCATTTCTTCTGCACTTGACATACCATGTTTGCGGTTGCGGTTGCTCAAATCCTGTCTTTGAAAACATGAGACCTCCAGCTCCAAGCTAGCGCTATTTGAATTGCCCTTGGAATGCACAAGGCACCCTGCCCCAAATTGGCACTGGTCAAGGGCACGTAAGCAACAACAAAGCAAATTTGTCAGCAACCGGTCATAGGCTAGAGTGAAAGAGGTGACACACACAACACCGCAGTAACTTCACTCGACGGGGATAATGGTGACTGGGGAAGAAAAATGCCTAAAAAAAGGAAGATTTTGGAGGATAAATGGGAAGATTTGGATTGAAAGGAAGGATTTGGGATGCATTTGTTAGAGGGCCAAGAGGGGCATGGAGAGGGTGAAATCCAATGTTGGGAAGGGATTTGGATGGGGAAATCCGATAAATTAAATGGATGCGGGATGCTTATGGGTGCATGAGGGATGTGAAATCCGACTTGGGGAAGGGATTTGGATGGGGAAATCCTACAAATTAAATCGATGTGACAAATAGAAATGGATGGATGGGCAGATTTGGGATGTCCCAATGGATGTAAAAATTGTGTTATTCATCCCCATGTAGTGAAGTCACTCATCAATAGGCACTGACTTCGCTGCATGTGGGTCTCTTGAAGTCGGATCCTAGGCACTTATTGAGGGCAACATGAAGGGCAAACAAAGACAACATGAGGCATGCAAGCAACATGAACAACTTGACAAATTGATGAACTCAAAGTCTTTGAAGGGTCAAAGGAAAGTCTCTGTTTCATGCAACTTCTCTTCTCTTGTGTTGGAATGGTTACACATACATTTTTGCTTCATGGCAAGATTCAAGGGTTGAAATATTGCGACCCAGGCAAGGATGAAAATGGGGATTGTTGTTGAGTGTACTGTTGGGGTTGTGTGGTTTGAGTGAGTGGATGTGCAGTTATGGGACGTTGTGTTGGAGGTGGTTGTGTGATTAGGGGGGCATACGGACCACAACAGCATGTGTGGTCCGTATGCCCCGGGCGGGCATGGGATTGCATCCCGCTTGTGTACAATACATACATGGTTGGGTAACCTATATGCGTGTAAATACAGTGGGGCAATTCGGGTGGGAGTATGGTTCCGCTGAGCTTACCTCTAGAATTGAGTGTAGCTCAAAAGGTAAACGGAACCATACTCACGTGCGTTCCCCGGAAACTGCCACCCAGAGGCCAATCGGGGCTTAAATTGAGACTATCATCCCCAACCACAATCTCAAAATGTGTCCTTCTCCGTAGTCGGGACAAGAGTGCACACGCAGGACTCGTTAGTGGCGAAGGCACAAGAAGAAAGCCATATCTGGAGCACACAAAAAAGAAATGTAGCTTGTTCTTCAAATTGGATCCAAGCGTGCGACAATCAAACAAATTCCAAGGCAATTGTCTTCCATGAAGGGCCGACCGCGGTGGACCCTGGATGAACAGCGCTGCATTTCTGTGTGGGGGCAGATTGCTTTCGATCATTACAGCCGCTGGTTTCATCATTTTCCTAAAAAAATACTTCAGTCGCCTGCGCTATTGTATTAGTCGCGCGTGATTGGACAAGCTGATGTGGCACAACCCTTTTTCCCACGCATCACTTAGTGTAATTCTTGCACCATTACACCTAGAGTTTCCCGGAAGACTGCGCTCTCTTCCCTGCACTATGCTCTGGGGCACAAGTGCCGCATCCGCTTGCATTCCTTGCAGTTTTAGCTATTGGCTGCAAATGGGCTGCACACATGCCGCCATAGTGGCTGCACACATGCAGCCACTTTTTTGGCTGCATTTTTTGGCCACCGGCTGCACGTGGCTGCATTGGTCCTCAAGGGAACTGAAAATGTTGGCTATCCGGGGTTGGACCATCCGGTCGATAAAGGATTCCTCTTTTGGCAGCATTTTTTGGCCACTGGCATTTTTTAGCCACCGGCTGCACGTTGCTGCATTGGTCCTAAAGGGAACTCAAAATGTTGGCCATCCGGGGCTGGACCAGCCGGTAGATCAAGGATTATCCAATTTTTTTTCGCTATGGCACTTCTCTTGCCTACTTGCCACTGACGAGGCCTGTGCGTGCCATGATAGATGTCTTAACGGTATGAGCCCACGTTCCATCACTGTCTTGGTTTAGCCTCAAATGCATTTGTGTGCAGTCTTGTGCTTGTACACCCTACCAGCTCCAAAGTCAACCAAAAGCACGTCAGCAGGCAGAAAACATGTAGCAAGCCATATGCCAACATCCACCGCCGCAACACACCCCAGTACAGCCTGCACTGTATGCATCAAAGCCACAACATCCCAGCCTAGGACGTGCACTACCTCTTCACCTATCCTGTGCCTGAGCGCGACTGACCATAGGCCGTATATTTGTGTGGCGTACCCAAGCGAGTAGGGACACACTGAGTGGCCCGAAAACAAGGGAACCACCGGTGTACATACCACAGTCCACGTCAGTGCACCACACGAACTCACGCCCGGTAGAGGACCGCTACCACACAAAATGAATAAATAGAAAATAAACAACATCACATGAATGTAGCCACTTGCATCCCCATCTTGTCTGTTGTCCACTTTGGACACGCTTTCTTTGATTCTGGTCCAAAGATGCCATGGTTGTCAAGAGGCCGAGGAGTGTTAAGAGGAGCACAATGTCCTCTCTCATGCATTCTAGTGCTTCATGGTCCTTGTCAACAAAGACTCTAGAGAAGCTAGGAACAAAGCCACCCATGTTGAAGAGATGTAACACTTAAAAGAGCAGGCTCAACATATTAAAGGGCACATTACATGCATGCCGTCATAGAAGGGGTGCAAAGAAGACGAAGACAAAGAGTTCAAAAACGCCTCAAAGTGATGTAGCCAATGTCAAGCAAGACCAAAGAGCGGACATAGCCACACCAGAATTCATGTGACGCCATGTCAAAGAGAATGAGGACCCACGACTGCTGTTCACTGTTTAGTCGCATCCTTCGAGATTTCAAATTTTGCCATTTGAAGCCTTCTCATTTTTCGTATTTTAATATTCCTATCGATGTATGTCTTTCTTGTCAAAGGATTCGTAAATTCCAATGCGTAATTTGTGCTTTGTTTGATTTTCACATCTACTTGGCACAGCAAATGAGGCAAACTTGGGCGTATCAAGTAAATATGAAAACCAAGCTGTGTTAATAGCTGGAGTGCAAGAGTAGATGTGTGCTTTCGCCGCAAACCATTATATCTCATGCATGTGCATTTCTCCTTGACTTGACTATGCACGATGAATGGGGTCATCAAGTTCACCATTAGGTGACTTTCCTTGCCCATGAGAGCTCGTGCTTTGGAAGTACCTATGTATGTAGCATCACCGTGAGGTTGATTACCCAGTAGAACTATGGAAGCGATGCCAAACACCATGTTGCACATTTCAATTGTGAGTATTTTGCTTGGCAACCTTGCTATGTACATTGCACGTGTAGTTGATTGTTTATTATTTCACGAATTGTGAGTCTTAGGTGCTTGTTGTGCTAGAGGAATGGTTTTGTAAGTTCGAAATACATGAGTTGCACACCCAAGTGGATAATGAGCTTGTTTATTGTTTGTAGAGAGATTAGAAGCAGCGAAAGGTGAAGGGCCTATGGTAAATTGCGTTCACATGTCTATGAGGGCTACACTTTCGAGTTGTTCCGGCCGACATTTGTTCACGATTTCACTGTTCAGCCTATGATGCATCTATGAGCAGGTGCTTTGTGTGCACTGTCTCCCTGTGCGCTTGTTCATTGCTATGGATATGCTTGTTGTTTGTTTACGGTGATTAGAATACACGAGCCAACACACGAAAAGTGGGGGCTGAGGTGGCTATACCTGGAATGAAGGTGAGGGAGGGCTGTTGTGATTTTTGTCTCTATACATGTGCGTGGCATGCGACTTGTGTGCAAGCATGATTGATTGATTGGTTGCTTTTTCACTTTGGTGCTTATTTCACAAGAGATGTAATCGTGTAAACCACTTAGTACTAGATGCTCAGTTCTGCATCCACATGCTTGATTTGTACGTCTCTTGGGCCTGCCGAACCGCACGAGTGTCTAGATGAGACATGACCCCGGTACTGCCGTTTCACACTACCGGTTCGGCTTTGCACTCGGCTTCTCATGAGCATTTGTTATTGACTGAAGAGTTTGTGTTGGTGCTGAGTGTGCTCTTGTAAGTCATCAATTGTGCGCAATATTGCTTTTGGCTGAGGAGTTGGTGCCCATGTGCTAAAGTAGTTGTCATGTACATGTGAACAAGCTGCTATGGTGCTTACTCCCTGGGGGAGTACGCATTTTGTATTTGTTCGCTTGATTGAATGAACTACCATAGTGCAATGAATGGCCAAGTGTTTTCGAGCGTTTTTTTATGGTTTTTTTTGCCAATGTTTGCCCCGGGGTGAACATGGTCCCGTCTGAATATGTACATAAATGGTTTACGACCGGGAAGTCTGTAGTACAGTGCCCAGCCCAGTTGTAAACCTGTGGGCTTTCATCCCTATTTGTTTTGCACCAGCCTAATGGACTTGATCATGTCTGTCTCAGGAGTTTGCCTGTATGTGCGTGCTTGTCCTTGCAGCCCCACCAATGGCATATTACAAGTACATATTACGGTGAAGAACCGTTTTGTAAGCTATGGTTACATCAATAAGCAAGAAGATGATGAACTGAGATCAGGGTGAGACCCCATTTGAGGCCCCATTGCTATGACATGGTTCGACCGGTGAGACATGTGTGATGCATGTATACATAATCTGGATTGAGGGTACATGACACGAAAGATGAAGGACTGAGATAAGAATAGGACTTTTACTGCCCGACTCTTCTCTGCAGTCTATGATCACTGATGAGTGTTTTGTTGCTTGCCCACTGCTAGCGTAGTTCGGAAAGCCCCCTCTCTCTTGGACAACCAAATGAAAGCAATGGTTGTCATGTGCACTATTGTCCCGTGACTGATGAATGGGTGCTTTGCTACTTTGTGCATGTCGTTGATAGCATTTTGTCGTATGTGTGGACACGTTATATTCTGTTACTTTGCAACTCACAGTCATCTAACGAGATTGTCTTTGCTTTGTGCCCCCAATCTGACAAAGGATGGCACGCCTTGACGCAACGGATGCTCCCACCCTGTGAGTGTAGACCCAGTGGCAAATGACAATTTTTTGGATCCACCTAATGTTAGGGCCATACCCTAGAAAAAAGGACTCACTTTGTCAAGTACATTTCGAGGGCCTGCGGGTGCTCTATCGCAGCAAAGCCTGCCATTGTCCCATGTGCCCAGCTCATCTCGTAACTGATTTATATGTCTATCCATAATGCATCGAGCAGCTCTTTTGTGCTCGTTTGTTTAAACCGCCTCTCATTGCCCGCTTCTAGCATCATTTTTGAAAAACAATCATTTTTTGGCCCCGGGTTGCGGGTGAGCTAGGTGCTCGTGGAATCGCATTTTGAGCCATGTCGCCCAAGATACAGCTTATTCTTGGTTTGGGGTTGTCGGCCAATGGGTGCACATTCCGGGGCTTTTGAGAGCGTTTTGGGGCGTTTCTTGGATTGGCAAAAAGCCCTCTCGAACTCGTGGGATGGCGAGAGTAGAATAGAGCCCGAAGCGGTGGGAAGGACTAATGGCCAAAACGGCGTGGTGATGTGCGTGCTTGCAAGCACACTTTGTCTCGCGGTCTCTTTGTACTTGTGCCTTGGCCCAGCCCTTGGCTGGACGCCAAGAGTCAACGGACTTTACGATTTTCGGTTTTCGATTGGTTTATGGTAGTAATCCCATGTTTGCCGAACATGCTTCACCGCACAAAACCGCCGCATCTCTGGCGAAACCTTTCGCTCAGTCCACTTGGCTATTTAGCATGTGCTTTGTTTACCCTGCTCTTGAGTCATGGTCATTCGAGCCTCTATTGAAGTAGAGACGGTCCGACTGCCCAAGATGGTTTGGTGACCTCAAATGCATATGTGAGCTACTCTCTTTTGCGTGTTTGGTGCTCGGTGGGCCCATCGTCTGCTTGCTTGGGGGGAGAGGATTGCGGAATTAATTCTTGTATTATCTGCAACAAGCCGCACGCCCCGCACGCACCAACATAGGAGACCTCCGTCACTACTACATATGTAAAACGGGCTGTTAACCCATTTCTCTGCCAAAAGACGGTCATGGTGAGCTTCACCACAAAGTCATTCGACCCAAAAAAAATTCATAGAGTGCACCACAATTTTGGCCCAAGTTATATTGTAGAACATGTGCATCGGAGGCAATTTTAGAACACCATTTAGCGTCGGACACATGTGTTGGACCTTTAAGGGCTTGGCACGTGACTACTACCACAAAGCAAATAGGCACCCACCATCAGGAAAGCAAACAGGCACCCACTCTTCATCCAAAATCAATCGAGCATGGTAGGCTCATGGCCGTTTGAGAATCCTGGCATTTGCTCGTTGTTGCATTAGCGCTTTTAGCGTACAGTGCTGTGTGAAAACAAAACGTTTTGGAGACACATGACAGTAGCGAAGGCATGCATACACACGAGCCCACATGGACTGCAAGTTACGGTTTTTTGAACACTGTATAGCTTGTGCGTGTTGTCTTTGGCGTTGCGTTGCAAACATAGCCGCACACGCACATGTAAGTTTGTCCACCGGGACCTTGATTGCAACACCCTATTCAATCTAATGGTTGGTTTTTGAACCAGAATATCAAGGGTGTGCCCATAGGCGGTTTCTTGAGCACGCTGCTCATGTGCTTATGGGCCTTCGTCAAGGAAATTACCTTTGTGGAGAACCCGGTCCCTTTTTTTTGTGAAGTTTTCAAGTGTTTAAGTGCGTCGCTTTTTTCTTGCCACGGCTTGCGTTGTTGTGCCTGAAATTGCGACCATGCACTTGTTGAAGTGTTGCCTTTTCACCATAGGGGTGAAAAAAGGTTGAAAAGTCTGTGGTTTGGTGCTTGGGTTGGTTGTAGTGTTGGCAAATGGCTGGCTGGCAGTGGCTTGGCTATGGTTGGTTCATTTCCATGGGTTGATGCGATTGATTCATGCCAGTGTGTGCGCACGTTGAGCTCTAATGCAATAGACATTTTGCCGATGGTATAGACAATTTGTCTATGGGACAGACTTTTTCGCCGCATGACAGGATAGACAATTTTTGGCTGTCGGTGACAGACTTTTCAGCCGTGTGGACACACTTGTCTTACGCCAAAATGAAGCATACCCCCCCACGCGCTTGCTCGCTAAGCTCTCTTAATATGGCAAGTTACGTTGTAAAATGCAACATGTTTGGCCGAACACCTTGATCCATCAAATACGATCAAATTCTTGATTCCTGATTCTTGATTCGTAAAGAAAAATAGAGCAAGTTGTCGATCCATGCAAGAATAGGACAAAAAGTTCTTGATCGGCACTTGTTCACAAGTTTTTGTGGACATCATTGAAACCGGGCTTTTTGTTTCGAATTGATTGCAAGGCGCCCTGCCCCAAAAGGCAGTGAAGGCGAAATGTCCTCTAGTTACAACGTAGGCACACTAGAAAAGTCAGGGTTGGGTCCGAGTAGCCCTTTGGAGGGGGGTGGGGGGGTGTCAGTTGTTGACCGTTTCTCCGTGGTGGGGGCTACCTGTGCCTTTTGAGCGGGCAGCTTGGGTGTTAGTCAATATCTTGAGGAGATGCATATTTTGATGTGTTTGTGACCAAGGTGTCCCCTCTCGATGTAGCTACTTGGGCGAGACGAAACTCCGTGGGCATGGTGCGCGACATTGTCTTGTTGCGCAATGAGGGTTTGAGAATTGTCCCACGTGGTCCCGTTTGTTTTCTACATTGTATCAGCCTTGTGGCAGCATGTCTGGCACCAAGCTGGTGTCAAATCCATTACAAGAGATAGGCAAAGAATTCGCCCCACATGGCGACTGGGGCCTACTGTCCATTGCCTCTGATGACTCGTTTCGTGACAAGGGTGTCTCATCATACGACACCGCTGCATCGCCCCGCAGTAGCGATGTGGTGCCCCCCACCCACAACGATTCGCTCAGCAGTGCTTCGGGTGTGCCCCGGAGCAGCCACTGTTCGGACCCCCGGGCGTTCGTCCACAGTCTCCTGGCGCAGGACGGCCCCGACTACAAGACCGCGGAGGAAAAGAAAGAAAAGAAGAGGAAGCCCATCAAGAAGAAGGTGCGCCGTTGTCCGTTAGAACAAGCGCTTATCACGCATCCCAACATCATGAAATTAGGGCCGTGTATCCTTTTTTTTATTGGTGGGTGAGGCCTTATCTGGCACCTGGGTCATCCACATTTTTTGTTTTGGGAGAGTGTGCAGCGTACACGGATGCTTGGATTGGGGTGTAGGCCGGAGCCTGAGGGGGGCTGTTTGGAAATGTTGTGTAATTTCGGCAATGCCATCAATGCGCACAATTTTTTCTGGTGTGTCAAGGATATGGTTCACCATACAACATCGCCCATTTTGGGCCAAGTGTGTCATATCGAAGTTTGGGACATGTGTCAAGATTGTATAACTATGGGCACTTCTTGGCCCCACGAGTTCGGCGGTGATCCCCCCCCCCTCTCGACATGTCGTACATGGGTGTGAAAACGGGTCCATATGGCAATTTTGGCCTTTGGTGGGCCATATTGGCGATCGGCTCGCGCTACAATGAGATGTTCGCCGACATATCTTGATATGTTTGTACCCAAGGTGTCCCCTCTCGATGTAGCTACTTGGGTGAGACGGAACTCCTTGGGCATGGTGTGCTGCGACATTGTCCCGTTGCGCAATGAGGATTTGGGGAGTTTCCCACGTGGTCCTGTCTGTTTTCTGCATTGTACTGGCTGGCTCCTCGCCCCTTAATGCCCAGGGGCGAGGTGCTTTTTTGGCCATGGATCACGTGGTATGACGGGTTTCATGTTCTGAGCTGTTGAGCCCTGCTCGCTTGCTTTGCATTGTGCGTTGGGCGGGGCACAAGCGACACTGAAATGCATTGATCCCCTGTTCCACATCAACCGCCCACCCTAAATTATGGGATGGGTACCTGATTCTTGCAGCGGCTGCTGCTGCCACAGGCTCAAAGGCACTCTGACATTGGGTATCTAGCGAATCAAATGGCTTAAAACAATTGCAATGAATTGCTAAAGATGCTGTTGTGAGCAACGTCCCAAACTGCCGGATCATTGAGCACAGATTTGGCCCCCAAAATGTTGCAAAGCACTGCTTGTTCAAAGATGCTCGGCCATCCCCGCCATGGAAGTTGTCCTCCCTGCGCCCCCCAATGTCCCTGCCTGTTCCTTGCACCCCGTGTCCCTGTATAGCGTCAACATGGGTGATATTTGCTGCAACTGTTACACGCCCTTCTGAAGTTTAAACAATTTCTCTCGTCCAAGGTTGGGCTTGGAAGGTTGTGTTTGTTGCCAGAAAACTGTGCGAAGATGTGACCCAACCAGAGTGGGGACTTTGCATGCCACTGCGCTATGGTGCCATTGCCTCCAATCCGCTTCTGCACACCTGAATGTTTGACAGCCACGTCTAACTTGCTTGGGGGCAGCCCGGGGATATTGCTGGCATTAAGAGCAGCCGAACTGGAGCCCTTTCTTGATAGTCATGATTGGTGCAAGAAGCACATTGTAGCAGGGGACACCATCAGTGCATGCCCAACATTACCGGTTCTTATGCTTTGTGCTGTGATGACCAGAGGGTACAGTAGTTAGACTGGCGAATGGGGTGGCAATACAGGGGTGTGGTGCTCTGCTTTAGGTATGCCTTTCATGTGTAGTACCTATAACATGAACACTTCAACACACCACCGCCACCCACCGTTGTGCAGTGAATGCCCTTGTCTTTCCCTCAGCCAGGGCGAGGGTTTCAGCACTTTTGATTTGTGTTGATAAGAGAGGTGAATATTGGGGTTCTCTTGTGTGTCGACTGTTTGGACAAGGCCATAGTATCAGTGCATTGTTGTGCAAAAGCATTTTTATGCATTCAAGTCAAAATATTGATCCGTGTACCAAGCATAACACTTAGTTCCGCTATGTCAGTCGTGGGTATCAATCACATCGGCACACACCCGGCTTGCGCCATCATCAACTTCCAACGTTCAAATGGCGCTGATGTGCTTGCCAAGATTCATGGCCCCTCGGAGCGCAGTGACGACTGTTGGTCCATCTCATATGTGCGCTATGGCACTGTGGGAATCCACGATTGTGCCCTGATGGCGTGCATGTCTTGCAGCTGGAGAGCTCATTCCAGTGGCCCCCATTGCTTCAAAGCCAAGTGTTGCCATCAGCAAAAGTGGCGCACAGTGCCTGTTTCTCAGGAGAACACACATCACACCGTTCGGCTTTTTGGTGCATGATATGCCTTGCCTTTGTTTGTTGTCCTGCTCTGTGCCACAGGGCCCTTGATTTCCCCTGTTTCTTTTTTGGGAAGGTGAGTCACCCGGCCACGGCTGGGGGGGGGGGGGGGTGTCTCCCGCAGTCCAGATGGGCTGTTTGCGCAACAGGAGCGGGAGCCCACTAGGGGCAGACCAGCCGTGAGGGGGTACGGGACATATGGTGGACGGTCAGGACAGCGCGTGGATCAGGGCACCTGGGCCCCACGCACACGGAAACACAGCTACTCAGGCTACGGACGGCCTGTGGACAGGGCGCGTGGACGGCAAAAACAGTCAAACGACCCCCGCAACAACCAGCACATCCTCAATACGCCAACTACTGGGCGCCGCTGACGTGCAACCAGCACATCCTGCCACATACAGCACAGCCCCGGCACACCAACCACTGGGCTCCGCGAACGCGGAAACGACACCAGCAGGAGCACCGGCCGCAGCGGCCGTCAGAACGCAGCGACCCGACACAACATGCGGAGGGAAGAACGGGTGACTGTCCAGGGCCCCGTAACGAAGAAACAACCCGACGGAATGTCACACGGGGTGGGCGGGGGCTGGGTCACATACCACCCACCCACCTCCCCTTCCAATGTTTGAGGCTGACAGCCAAACTTTGGCTTCGGCGCCTTCGGTGCCAAGAGGATTTAAGCCAAAAAAAATCTTTGGCCCACCTTCGGCGGGGACCATAGGGGGACCTAAGGAGGAGGGGGGTCCCAGCCAAACCCCCCCTCCCCCCCTTCAGACCCCCCCCTCCTCCCTCCCCCCTTCTAATACACCCCCCCCCCCTTAAGTGGAACTCTGCTCCTTCCCCCAGCACCCCCCCCCACACACCCACACCCCCCCCCACACACACCCACACACACCCACCCACACACACACACTAGGATCCCCGGCTAACTCAACCGGGCTAAGCGTAGAACTCGCACCCGAGAGGTCGTGGGTTCGATTCCCGGAGTGGGCGTGCCTGGAGGCGGGCGGCCGTAGCCGTGCGTCAAGGGCACCCTTTCCGAGAAAGTCGCTGAATGACTAGGCATGGATGCCGCCTCGCTGCCGCGAGCACCACCAGCTGTGATTGCCCCATCACGCACACAACACACGGGGCAACATGGCCATGACGGGCTCGTTGAACTATTACCATGGAGCTGGCCCGACGGAAGCCACGGAGCCACCACCCTCACTTCCAGGGTGGTCCTGGGGCAGCGAGCCAGGGTCTGGTCCAAAGTGCATATCACACTGGTCGAGGGGTACCACAGGGACGCACCCTGAGCCCGTACAGTGGGCCTGCTTCGATGGGAGTGACCCGACCCGAGGACGCCAGAGTGGCCATACGGGCTAATCCGGGAGACCTGGTAAAAATGGCAATACCCCACCCACCCACCCACACACACACACACACCCGCCCCCCGCCTCCTGCAGGCGCCGCCAAACCCCGACGAGGTGCCGTTCTTCCTCCGCATGTTCGCCTGGTGCAGCCCCCGCGGGGGCAGCCCGCGCCGGGGCAGCAGCCACAAGGACATGGGCGAGTCCAGCACCTCCTCCTCCCAGGGCCCCGCCTCCCCCGCCTTCCCCCAGTCGGACCCCGCCGCCCCCCTGCGCCCCCCCCGCCGCGCGAACTCGGCGGACCGCGGCCGCCGCCGCTCCCGCAGCGCCCACGGCAGTTGGACGGAGCCCGTGCTGCACCCGGTGCTGCCCGAGGCCCGCAGCCAGAAGCGGTCCTCCGGGGAGCGCTCCTCCCGCTGCTCCTCCCGCACCGCGCGCTCCGTCCGCGGGGGGGGGCGGACCCGCAGCTCCAGCCCCATGTCCGTGCAGTCGGAGCGGCTCCCCCGGACGCGGCTGTCCATCCAGCTGCCCACCAAGGCCCAGCGGCACCCCATCGACCCCGACATCGAGCTCACCCCCGGCCCCCGCTCCTCCCTGCAGCTGCCCGCCAAGTGCAGCCTGGGCGGCGGGCCCGCCCCCAAGGCCTGGCCGGCCCGGCCCTCCACGGCCCCCGTCGGGAGGGACCGGCGGGACGACCTCCTCGGGGCCGTGGAGCTGCAGGAGGTCACGGGCATGCCGCTGCAGCTGCAGCTGATGGCCCTGGTGGACGAGCGGAAGCGCCGGGGGCGGCCGAACCGCCGGCAGGCGGCCCACGTGGGGCGGGCGGCGTCGATGTCCTTGGGGAAGGGGCAGGGGGTGTCGCGGCTCAACACGCTGACGTCCCCGAAGTACGACCCCAAGCTGAACCTCTCCAGGGGGAACGTGCTGGCGTGCTAGGCGCCGCCCCCCCTGGGCCAGGGCTGCGTTTGGACCTCCGAGGCGGCCCCAGAGGCGGTTGGACAGGCGGTTGGAGGAGGTCACCAAAGCGGTTGGGGGCGGTTACTGTCGGTTACAAATGCCGTTGAGGCCGGCACTTGGCGTCAGGGGGACAGTGGCGGGGCGTAGGCTGGGCGCCCTGGCACGGGGGGGCGAAGGTACCTCCCCCCCCTTCCGCTACACTGCCCCAGGACCTGCGCTGGAAGCGCCTGTGGTGTACCTCCCCACCACCTGCCGCCCCCAGCGCCAGCTGACCTTGTACAGCGGAAAAGGGAGCAAGGGTCCAGGCCCCTGGCCGCAGCCACTGAGCGGACGCAGAGAACGCATTCTGGAGCACTGAACAGAGAGCAACGAAGATTGCGGTGAAGCACGCCCGACCCAGTGTGGCCCCGCCGCCCCCCTCTTCGGGGGGTCACTGTCAGCTCCGCCGCCGCCACTCCGGCCCGCGTTGCGCGGCCCTCAAACCACGTCGTAACCGCCAGCCCGGCTCCCGAGCCCTTTCTCCAACCGCCAGTAACCGCTCCTGCAGCCGATCTTGAACCCCCCGCCCCCCCCCCCCCACCCCCTCACGGGCAGCCCTGCCTCACGCGGTCACGCGGGCGCCCACCAGTGGCTCTGGTAGAGGAGGGGAGTGGGTGGGCTGTGCGGGGCCGTGGGGTGGTGGTGCAGCGGTGAGAAGGCGGAGGCACGCCCCCAGAGCGATGTGCGTCCCGTGTGGCGACGTGCCAGAGGGGGCGCCGGCCAGAACCCTCCACACGGCCCTCCGGGTGCCGGGACGCAACTGCCGCAACGGAAGGCGGGTGCTGCCTTTTGAATTATACGTGTCAATCGGTTGTGGGGTGGGGGGCAAAGTGTGTGAAACACAGGCAGCCCGATGTTCCCAACATGGGATGAGGGGCTGCGAGGCCCCCTTTGCATTGCACCGCCACACCGCGCGACGGATGCGCCGCTCGCGCACTCGCCCGCGGTGGTCCCCCGCCTGCCACTCGGTCCGACCAAACCCATTGGCTGCCGAATCGCGGCCGCCCCCTCAACTATTGCCCAATGCCCTGAAGGCTTTGCCCTGGCGGTGATGGGCCATGTGACTCTCAAGGCCGCGGCCTCGCAGTTTTCTACTGTGGACTGTAAAAACGATTCCAGGGTCCGCCCCGAAGGACACTGCACGGACCCCCCGCGCGGCGGGACAGCCTCATTCTCCACCCGCTTTGAAGAGATGCAGCCGCCTACGGCGTGTCACTGCCAGGGTCAGGGACTCGGGTGCCCGGCTCCGGGGCATGACGTGAGCACACTGTACAGATCCAGCAGCGGCTGCCCCGCCCAGTGTTGGCAGGCGCCCCCAATGTGTGTCCTAGAGCATGTGCCCGGGGGGCACACACCCTCCCAAGAAATGTGGTCCGCTACAGCCCTGTGCCCCCCTGCCACCCCTTTTCACTGCCCCTGCCTCTTGCTGTTGTTGCCCCTGTCGCCCATTGCCTGCGAGTGCCGCGCGTGGGATACACCGCCCCCTCTCACCCGGTAGCCCGCTGCACGTTGTGTTGCGGTGGGCCAGGCCCGGCCCGTATGGGGCCTGGTGTGGCGGTCAATCCCTCCAGCCGGGTGTGCCACGAACCATCCCGGTGCCCGTGGCACGGGTACCGGTGCTTGTCCTGCCGTCTGCACGTGCATGTTTGTGAATGTCTTGATGTGGGTTGCTTTGCATTGTGTGTGTGTGTGTGTGTGTGTGTGTGTTTGTGTGTGTGTGTGTGTGTCACGCCTGTTCGTCTCGCTTCAATTGTGTGTGTGTGTGTGTGTGTATGCCATTGCACTTAGCGGGTTCAGCCATTTGCTCCGCCTTGAGAAGGCCTGAGCTGCTGAAGCCTAAGCCATTGGGTATGTGCTGACCTACTGTGCCGCCACTGGTTGCCGCAGTGTGCACAGGTATATGTGGGGGGTGCCATACCGGTTACGGTGTGTTTTGTTGGGGATTATGTATGTGCGACTGGACCCTTGGTGAAGCAGCCCGCCCTCCGAGAAGTTGGCGATGTCAGTGAGACGTCACGCCGAAGGTGCTCGCCGATGGAGAGGGATGATTTGGGTGAACCCAAGTTGCAGTGGGCCCCGAGTGCCAATCGCTGGTTGTGAGCTGCAGGAGTTCTGCTTCCTTACCCGCTATATGTCTGTGTCTGTTCTGTTCGTGTACTAATGGCTGCTGGCTGCTTCCCCTGTGCTCTCGAGCATCTGTTCTGGAGTTTGAGTTTTTCTCTTTTGCACTTCTGTGTTGGTCATGACAAATGTGTGTGTGTGTGTGAGTGTGTGTGTCTGTGTAGCACTCCAAGAAGTTGGCAATGTCAGTGAGACCCAAGGTGCTCGCTGATGGAGGCCCAGGCTGGTAATGTGCTGCATATTGTCGGTTTTCTAGCCGACAGCGAAGGGTATGAAAGTGTGCGTGTCAGGGCTGCGCTTCACCATTTTCTGTCTGGTACTAGCAGCGGCTGACTGCATCCCCTGTACCATACTTGGCACTAACACCTGCCGCAACTTTTACTGACACCCCCCGACACCTGCCGGACCTGTGTTGTGTGTGTGTGTGTGTTTCCATGTGCCTCTGCCAAATTGCCTGACACCTGCCGACACCTGCCGTGGCGGGTGTTAGGGCCAAGTATGCCCTTTACCTTCAAGCAACGATGATGTCGTTTACACTTCTGTTTTGGTCGTACCGGATGCGCGCGTGCGTGTGCGTGTGTGTGTGTGTGTGTGTGTGTGTGTGTGTGCAGACACATCCCGGGGACGGGGTGTGTCTGCATGTCTTGAATGTTTGACTACATGTTGACAGTGTGTAATAAACCCAGAGGGTCCCAGAAAATTGACGTCGTTCTCTTGTCCTGGGGCCTGGGGAACACAGGCAGTGGTGATGGTTCTGCCCTGGGGCCTGAAGTTAATAGAATGCGCAGCCTGTGAATACCCCTGAGTGGTGCAACATGCTGGGGAGGGACTGGGTCCTGCTGTCTAGCCAAGGGTTTATGCCCTGTGCTCTGTCCTGCAGGCCCCTGACCCAGCGAAGCTGGCAGTGGTGCTGGTTGTGGGCTGGACCTGTTCTTCATCCCTGTGCGCCCTGTACCACAGAAAGGCGCCTAGCGCGGTCAAACAATGCCTCTGCTTTTGTTGTGACCGTGCCTGACGAGAATCAGTGCAAGCCGGCCTCCTTGATTGCTGTTCGCTGTCTTGGCTGTTGCCCGTTTGTTACGTAAATCGTATGTGTGTGTGTGTGTGTGTGCGCGCGCGCGCGTGACCACATCCCCTGTTCTCTAGAGGATCTGTTGCGGAGTGAGAGTTTTTCTCCTCGCACTTCTGTTGCGGTCGCGACAAAGTGTCCCAGTGCAAAGTGGTGCGCCCGTTCAGGAATCCAAGGTCAAGTGGTTGCTTCCTCATCTCGCCTGTTGATGTGCTTTTCTCGTCGATGCAGATGTAGCAACTATGGATGCAACGCTGTAGCTGTAACTGTGCGAAGAAGAGATGCCATGATCAGCGCGGGAGCGTCAGCTCAAAAGCCCTGGACCTGCCAAGGCGCGTGCCAAGTGAAAGTTTTCGTCCCAAAATTTCCCAAATCCTCCCATCTCAGATGAAAAGGTGCATTGTAGTAGTTGTGGGTCTAAAAGTTGTTCTATGCTCCGATTCCGATAGTGCAGCCTTTAATCATGTTCAACAGCCCCCCCTGCATGATGCAATCACACCTCGTGCTTTTTATTCACAGCATTCCGAGGCGTGCAGCGCCTGCCATTCAGAGGGCCATGGCATTACAGGCATATCGGGTTGATCCAAACGCCACTGCATAAGAATGTGAAGTAAGACTGTTTTACGTCTGCCTGATCACTGAGGGCCATGATTCGCTCATCACCGGCAAGCACAAAAAAAAAGGATGCAACTGTGTGGCCTTGAGGGCATACCCTGATGGTTGTACATACCTCTACTGGGAATTCGGGGCATGTTTTATGACAGGACAGACCAGCACGTCAGACCGTTGCGGGCCATGGCGTTGCCATCATTCTGCTCCCCACACTCCGGCCGGACTCAGGACTGGCGGATCACAAAGGATGCATCTGCCTCAATTAGATTCTGTTCTTAGATTAGATTAGATTCTTTGGGTTTTACCGGTACAGTCTTTGGATGGTAATGGTATCTTTTGTTTGCTTGTACAGATTGTCTGATTACTGCATAGTCGAACTGGCAACGAATGCTCCATGTCCATGATCTGCTTACCACCCTTAACCTTGACTGAAACAATGGTGACCAGGAAATTGACACGTGTATCATGTGTTGTGTCCACACCAAATGAATCCTCTGGGAGTTTCATCTTCTGCACAGAGTTTCATTTTCTTCAATCACCAATTGTGATTTATGGGAATGTTGTTCATGCCATGCACACTCAGTGCGGATTTTTTTTATGTTGGCAACCACTTGAACCCTAGTTCTGGCCGTTTTCCACACGTTCCCTGGTTTTGTTGGGTGGAAACCACATTTAATTCGGATTGGTTATATGTCTCACATTGGTATCCATGTGAAAAGGGGTATACAAGTGGTGTGTGGTCGGTTGAGGGGTTCAGCCCATGCAGTGTACACATCTGCTTTGCAATGTTCTGTGTACCCCCTGCTGTCTCAGGAACAATGAAATGGCTGCGTGACCCCCGCCTCCTTCTGAGGGAGAGGAGTGCATGCACTAGTCATCAGGTGATTCCCCTTGATCGTAGTCCCATACCCACCAACAAAGGCGGCAGGTGTAAGAAGTGGAGAGGAGTAACATGCTTCTGTACATCCTGCATGCCACTGCATAGTTGTACCTTGGGTTCCTAATTGGATTGTTCATAGGTACACCCGAGGATAAGGTTGGACAGCAGGATTACCCCTGTTTCTCTTGTTGTGGTGCCCTGTTGCACAGAGGTGGTGGGTGGTTGTGGGTTTGCTGGTCGGAGCTACTGCCCATGCACGCAGTACTCATGTAGTGCAGCAACATTGCCATGTGGCCCTTGCAACTTGGAACATCCTTCACCTCGGAACCTGCTGTGGTGCCTTGACTATTCATTACAAATTGTGATTTTGATCCTGGTGTAGCTGTGCAGGAACTATGGTGCATGCCTCAACCAAGTGTGCACCGGTAAGTTGTGGAAGGATGACCCTCCCTCAGTTTCAATACACAGATTCAACCTGGACCTGCAGGGCATCAACAAGCTACCCCAGAGCAAACATGTTACTGGCTGCCAAGAACCTCTTAGCCCACAAGCTCAACGTGAGAAATGGGGTTTCATTCATTCACAGCTCATATTTATTGGTGGATGGGGCCGGTCAACACCATATGAGCAAAACTCTGTCTTATGCATTGCATCTGTCCCACCAGGCCATCTATTCACATCAACCGCCCCTTGCTCCAGAGGGTAGGAGGATCCATGGCCATGGGAGACTCAACGGCAGCGACTGATGTTGGTTGCTTCAAGACCTACCCCCAATCTTGCACAGCTTACCCTCACTACGTGTGATGTCCGCTACCACACCGTCTTGTGGGACGATCGTAGCACGGGACAGCTCTGATCCTTGACTCTGAGAGATTTCTCGAGTGCCCTCCGATGAGCAAGCTCTGGCAGCTTATCATGGCTTGACCCCCCCCCCCCAAAAAACCTAACCCCAATATTGCATAGTAATAATGATGAGTGGTCAGTCAGATGATGATGATGAACATGAACATGAATATGAAGAATGAAAATCAGGTACTCTGCGGCCACCGCGCTCTCCGTCGCCGGCTCAGCTGGCAGAAGACTGCTTTGAGGTCCCGATAGGCGCAGTACCAGAGCCGATGCACAACGGAGGAGATCCCTCTGCTCCCCATATGCAGCTCCCACACAGCTCTGCTTTTGGAGGTGTTTGTGCATTATATTCCCCTTTGTTGCACCACCTCACCATGCAATCTTCTCTTTTTGAACCTGGGCGTCCACGGCCTTGTCCAAGCTACAGTAGGCGTAGGGACCGCATTAATTTGGTACTTTTGCGTAGCTTATACAAGGGAAGGGGGAGGTAGTGTGCATCTTGGTTTTGTTTCGAAGAGTATACTTTTAGCTGCAGCAGTGGGTGACCGTACTGCTCCAGCGTCTTCTACCCAGTGATGGATGGAAACCTCACGTACAGGACAGTAGGTTTTCTCCTGGCTCGCTACATACACTCAACGGCTCGCTATGGCTCGCAGCCGATTCTGCACCTTATCAGGCTCAAATTATCCTCAGCCGCCCCCTTGCGCAATGACCGCCTTGCGCAATGGCCACCCGCCGGTTACACCGCAATTTTCCTGACACTACTTTTTTGTTTGCAGAGTTTTGTTCCCATGGCTGTTGGATGACTTGTGGTGGCTGTAGCACAAAATTTGACGCATGCAGGATGCATGTGAGATGACAATTGAGCCATAAAACATGAGCAGAACTTCAAAAAATGGGTCTGAAGTGAACCACTTCACCCGCAACACGTTTCGAAGACCAGGTACCTACCTGGCAGAAGTTTCAGAAGCCTTCATGAGACCCCCCCCCCCAAAAAAAAACAGCGGCGGGCCCAGACAATGATGCCCCTCATCTGCTATCTTGGCTACTGCACGACCTGCAGTGGGAATTATATGTCTGCCTGAAAGAGGCCTGGATCAGAGGCGCCCCCCCCCCTCCCCCCCAAGTGGCTCAATTGTGGCTCAACTCCAGAATTACCCTCCTGTAAAAGAAGTCACTAAGCAAGCCGGGCTCTCACTCTACCGGACAGAACGCCTCTGGAGGACACACTCTCTGGACAGCCGCCTCGCGCTTTGTGTCACTACTCCTTCTCATGTGTGCTGGCCCGCCTCATTGTGCCCCCCCTCCCGCCCCTTCCCCCTGCCTTTGCACTAGCGCTGATTTGTCTTGTCACCACAACCCCCGAGTACTGACCGCGGGTTGTGCGGTTCCATTGCAAGACCGCCTTTGCCTTGTGCCAGGACTTGTGCCGGGACCAAAAACCCGATGCACTGTGCCCTGGTGTACAGCCCGCACACCCTCAATGGGGCGGGGCGGCGGGGGGGGTTGCCTGCACGGTAGTCATCAAGGACGGCCATGGGCACCCCTATGCCATTGACCTTGTGCCACTGGAGGAGGGGCCTCCCTTGCTGCCCTCCCACACGGGGTCCTCTGACCCAAGGCTGCAGCCCCAGGCACCTCACAAGCTAACCAGACACTCTCGGCCGGTTCCAGGGGTGGTGCGCATCAATGCCCCCCCCCCCCCCTTCCCAATCCCACAACACAGGAAATACAGTATAGGTAGCTGTACTACACATAACTGTATTTTGCCTGCTTGTATTACCTACCTACCTACCAGTGCAATAGGGTATATTGTATTATAGCCAGTGCTGTATCTCCGTGGCCCCTCCCCTACCGCCCCCCACAGCACATCTGCAGGTGCCTCCACTCACAGAACCTGAGGAGCGGGAGCCTCGACGGTGCCCCACACAGGTGGACCTCCCTCCCCCCTGCCCCGGCCCCTGCCCCTCTCGCCCCTCCCGGCCTCCATTGCAGCAGTGGGCTGTCCCACGGCTGCCCACCTACCCTCCACCCCCCCCCCGGGAGCGCCAGTGGGCGATCCCACAGCTGCGCTCCACCTTCCCCCCTCTCCAGCGGCGCCTGTGGGCGATCCCACGGCTGCTCTCCCCCCCTCCCCCTCACAACCCGCCCCAACCGCCGGCCGAGTGGCCGAGCGGTCAACCTCATGAACTGCTGAGTGGCAATCGCGGGTTCGATTCCCTTCCTTCCCCTTGTACCCCCAACACACAACACAGGAAATACAGTATAGGTAGCTGTACTACACGTAACTGTATTTTGCCTGCTAGTATTACCTACCTACCTACCAGTGCAATAGGGTATATTGTATTATTGCCAGTACTCTCTGTCCGTGCAGCGCCAATGGGCGTTCCCACGGCTGCACTCCTCTCCTCCCCCCCCTCAACACAGTAATCCTAAATTAGATAACGGTATTACCTTGGGTACACTTTACGGCATTTGCCCACTGGTACTACCTACCGGCATAATCGCACTCTCGTATGCATTGTGTTGCCCTTGCTTGTGCCATAGGGTGTATTGTATTACCGGTACCGAAGCTCCGTGACTCCCCCCTTCCCGCCCACTGCTACAGGGTACAGGTGCTTCGCTGCACGGAAGCAGGGGAGCGGGAGCCCCGACGGTGCCCCGCACAGGTGGTCCTCCCTCCCCCCTGCCCCCTTTGGCACTGCCCCTCCCCCCTACCCCTGCCCCCATGCCCCATGCCAGCACAAGCACGTCCGCACTAGGAGGTGTATACCCCGCTCTTGCACCGCATGGTTCGAGGGTGAGTGCGGTGCGCCTGAGCCTAACTTCCCCAAAGCGAGGCACTCCGTGGGCCCCTAAGGCCCTCTTCGGATCGGGAAGACAAGCCCAAAGCCCAAAGCCCCCTTCCCAATCCATTGCACACTACATCACACGATGGTGTACAGCGTGCGGCCCCCGCAAAGGGCTCCACACAGCAGGATTGGCCACGGCCAACTGCCTCTGACCAAACATACTCAGAGACAGCAACGGAACCTCCGCCCCTGTCGGCACCGGAGGTGCCCAGCCACAGCACCCGCCAGCAATGCGACGGCAGGACGACGCGTCTCCGAGCCCAAGGTCTATACTCCTTCGACTGCTTTCCTTCCGGGGACGGCCATGGGCAGGCGGCCAGCAAGCAGACCTCGCCTGGCGAAAGGGGGGGGGCTCTTCCTCTGCTGGCCGGACGGGTACCGTCCTCGCCTGGCGATCTGCTTTGGACAGCATATGGGGCAGCAGATGGGGGAGCCCAGGGCTACGCCCCCCAATATGATTTCCTCCGCCTTCTTCCTTGTGAGCGGGGTGCCCCGGAAAAGAGGCGCCGGGTCGTGTCAGGTGGGCAACACCCCGTGAGGGCATTGAACCCCTGCCCCAGCCGGTGGTCAGAGTGACCGTCCAGACAGAACGTTTCCCTGACCTTTGCCAAAGTTTTGCACCCATATCGGCTCATGGGTGCTGCCCAGAGCCCCTCCCCCTTTTGTGCACTGACCGCCCTGCGCAGCCGCCCGCGGGTCAAACGGCGCAGTTTGTGGAACTGCCACTGTATCCACCAGCTTGTCCAAGGGCCAGCGTATGCTGCGGTGACTCTGGAGGGTCGCAACCATCGCTGATTTATGGCCCACGGCCAGCCCCCTGGCCAACGGGCGCTCTTTTGGAGGGAAACTTGCTGCGGGGGGGGGGGGGCATGCGGGGGGCGCGAAGGGCATTGTTCAGGCACATTGTTTGGATCCGTCCCCTAGGCCGATGCGTTGATTCGGGATGGTTCCCGTCCTTTGCGTACGCGCGCGGATTTCTTTGATTTTGAAGTCACAATGGCACTTACAAGGGGCGTATGCACGTTGTCGTTCCATTCATTGGCCGATGTTCTGGTGCCCCGATGGCCCGCCAACACTCTTATGGGGTGGGACAGGGTGGTGCATGGTTGGATCACTGACTTTTGGACCCTATGGGTGTTGTTGGTGCACGACTGTGTTTGGCATGTGCATGCTTTGCACACGGCTTTCTTTTGTGAGCCATTTGGGAACATTCCGTGGGGCCAGGCTCTACGGATAGTAGCAGGGCACGCGCGGGACAAAACGTTTCGTTTGATTTTACAAAATTGTCTGTTCCTCCAACTGGGAAGACGCCTCAACATTCAACACCCTGCCAATAAAATTTGATTGTTGCTCGTCTGGCGTATATACAATCACAGTCTCAGTCGTATGCTTTCCATTTGTGATTACTTTTGAATGTTGCCCATATCTCCTAGCTTTGAGCAGGATGCTGATACGAGTATTTTGTTCTTTGCTCATTTGGAGGCAGCAATTGTGAGTGTTTGTTTGTTTGTTTGTGCCGAATCAGTTTTTGTTGGAGGAGGGGTACCTGGTTTGTTCAAGATCTGGGTCAATGGGGGAACTGCTCACCTGACAGGAAGAGAATCTACTTCAACACTTTTAGGGTGTCCGAATATGTTAATTCAGCCGCAACGACCTGGTGACAACATTACATGATCATGACAGTAAGACCTTGTCTGCAGGAAGGCTCAAATGTACATATATGCGATCCGTGGCTATACTTAGCGCATGCATTGTCCCAGGACATGTTGAGCTGCAGGACCTCATCCTCACAGTGGGGTGCCCCCCCCCCCCCCAGCTGTAATGTCCATGGTGTTCTAGCTTTGGCTGGAGTGTTCAATAGATCCAACCCAGATGGACCTTCTTTGAACCCGAAGAAAAAAAAAGTGACCCAACCACAGCAAGCGCACCAGCACCCTGTTCTGCCTCTCTGAAGATGTGCAGGGAACAGCCGTGGGAACTCAGATTGTTTATCTGACGTGCTGGTGTCACAGTCTTTACCATGTCCCACAGCGCCAGACAGTACACAAAAAAGAAACAGATGAAAGAAGCCATGTCCAAAAATTTGAGCACATGTGCAAGAGCCAATTTGGACGCAGCAGCCAATTTAGATCTTGGATGGTATTTCCATCCGGCAGCAATGTTGGGTGGGACCCGAGCCCAGAACTTTGTTCGAACTGGATCACGTTAAAAAAAAAAAATTGCTGCGCTTCTGCATTGCCTGTGAAGCCCTGCTTGGTCGTCACTGTGCTGAAGGACCCCTCCCTAGTGTGGGAACCACACTGGCAGCCCCACAACCATGTTTACAAACCCAAGTTAGCTGAGTGTTGGTGTTGAGTGGTTTTGAGGTTGGTCCCAGTAAGTTCACCCCAGTAGTGGGCGCTGTGCCCGTGCTATGCGCGCACTGTGCACAAACACCCCCCCCCCCCAGTAGACGTTTGGACAATTGACCGGAGAAAAAGCAGCTGGACTGGAGGTGCAGTTTTTTTGTTGTAACCCTCTCTCTCCCTCTCTCCCTCTCTCCCTCTCTTTTGCCCACACTAATCAAAAGCTATCAGTTTGCTTTTGTTCCTGCCCACAACGTTCTGGCTTTAATTTTTCAATCGCGGTCCCTGTCTGCCGCACCAGTTGACCGTTTCAAACTAGATATGTGCTTGCCAATGTCTCAGGTTGTTTGCCAAGAATGCAGATGCGAGTTTGAGGGTGCTGCCATTTTGCCATGGTGTCTCATCATGTGATTATGGATATATGGATATGGATTATGTGATTATGGATATAAAGGAGTGCACATTGCATTGCAGCAAGCTTTGTGTTTGCATTGGGTGCACATTCCACTATTTGGGCGGTGGTTTCTCCAGGGGGGCATGCAACTTAACCCTGGGATGATGGACGGGACAGGTGCTTTTTGAACGCGCACAGAGGCCCCCCCAAAGGGCGGTGTGTATTTACTGTGAGCACCCCTATTTTATGGTAGCGGGGGCTATTATTGTTCCTTGGGGGTATGCAGACTTTTCACAGTTCACCTTTTTTCGCTCTTTGCAGGTGGCTATTCTATCATGTTGATGGGGGAATAAAGCAATTTGAGTTGCCACAAGAAGTTTGACAAGGGTGTGGTTTATTGCTCCTTTGGGCTTGCAGTATTAGAATTGCTTAGCCTTCATTGTGACTCCATCCCCAAGGGTCAGTTTTGAATGCTCGGTGATGGCATGGCAAAGGACGTTGAAAACTCAGAATCCAATTCGGCTGTGAGGGAGCTCAGTGCATCCCACGATGGTTGTGGTTTTTGAAATATTTTTTTGGTGGGTGCTACAATTGGGCTGGGCATAATGGATCCAATATTGGGGGTTCACACAATGTTTGGTGTGCCTGCTTTCATGGTGGTACCGGTAAAACACCGCTCACAACGAACTAAAATTTTCTTGAAGGTACATATTTGAGCATAGTAGTTTTTCCCCATCTCCAAGCATGCGGAGCAACTTCTCAACCACACTTCAGTCTGATTCCGCAATAAGTTGCTTCGTGGTGCTGCCAAAAAAGACACCAAATAACATGAATTCAGAATTTACGCTGGACAATGAGGCAGTGGTGGATTATGGACCGCAAAAGCATGTACGGGAGTGGGAGGGTGCGGATATGGAGTTACAACACTGTATGCACCACAACCTATCCAGAGTACCCATACCAGTAAGCTGGATTGTAGGACACCAAGCCACATGGTCCTGGCACACGGCTCAACAAAAAGCAAATATTAACCGCAAACGTGAAGTGGACAGCTTGGCCAAGATGGTGGCAGGGTTGCCATTACTGCATATTCCACCAACAGAGGTATCGGAAATACACGTAGGAGGAGGGTAGGCCCTAATGGTAGCACAGAAGTGCATCCTCCAACGGAGTTGTAGCCACAGATCATGGGGCAAACTGTCTGCCAGCCAAAGGGAATCAAAGGGAAGCGACACTCATATTGGTTACAATGCTTATTTAAAAATGTGTGATGGGATGGGTGTGGGGCACCATGGGGCAACAACAACACTCCACGCCCATTATGTGGCACTATACACCAATTGTTAGTACACGGTAGGTTAACGAGGTGCTCACCATAGAGATGAACCTTCGTTGATCTGTGGCTGTCGTCATGGGAGGAGTGCAGCGCCCACAAAGCAAAGTGGTTGGATGAGGCAGCACCAGCGGGCCTCCATCACATAGGACAATTATGCATCCGCTCATCTTTCATTGACCATATCCCAGCAAAATACATGTCAAAACTGTGGTAACGGGTAGCATAGCACCGGTACTATATGCTCATCAGGGTCACACAGACCCGCAAAGATATAAGGATGCCGCCGCAAACAACGGTAGAGGGAATGGAACCTCTTGAGGGACACGCAATACCATGGTTATGTGAGTCGAAACCAAGACGAGTCACGCCCAATGATACTGTTAAAATTTGTTGGGACCAATGTTTTTTGTAAATCACGGAGATCGAAGAAGACCGCGGTTCCCGGCCCCATTGGATGTACATAAGAAAAGAGTATATGTTACGGTGACTAGTCCATGGACACAAATCAACAAGCTGAAAGCTATCCAGATCATGAGCCAGTTGCTACAATCCCAACCGGATTCATGGAGAAGCCCAACATCGAACATTTTGAGTAAATTTGCACAACACAAAGTGACGGTTCTCTTGCCCTTCTCCGCTTACGACCCCAAATCACAAATTTGAAACATCAAGTGGCAATGAGGCACAAAGAGGCTCCCAAGAGCCAAAGATGCAAGACTGTTTTGTTGCTTTCTACAATGTATAGCCACGTTGTTAAGTAATAATTGATTGACACGAGATCATTGTGCATAAGCCTATTTTATAAGTGAACAAGGTGCACAAACAGTGCCCGTGGGCAACCAAAGCACCGACATTCACCCCCATGCAAAGAGAAGGGAATTGCAGAAATGACACATCCCTGGTTTAACACCTTAAACCCCAATTTAGGACACCCGCGCCTCCTCTCTCATTAGTGCTTTAGTTTTTACAGCATGGCGCAGTCGGGCACTTCCAGTGAGGCGCCCTATATCCGCCATCCGAGCGGGCCCAAGCGTCGCCACACCGTCAGCGGAGGCCCACGCACACAGCGGGCCTCGATCATTACTTCCAAGGGGCTGCACGGCGCATCTAGGGAACTCCCGCGTAACGCGGGCAGTCGTGCGGAAGCGGTGTTCGCAAGCAGCAGTACGGCGGCGGTGCAAGCAGAACCAGAGCGGGCAACAGCGAACGCGTCGCTCATCAGCACGCTAGCGCGGGCCACAAAGGCTGCTAGAACGTCAATGAACGCCGACGCAGAGCCCATCCAGCTTATGGAGAGAACAAGGTTATCGTTCTCACCGTCTGCGCTTCGCAAGGTAGCACTTCAACCAACGCTCATCCCAACGGGGGCCCCACCGCGGAGCATACTCGGCGAAATTGCCACCTCAACACCAGCCCCTCCGCACGCTACCCCGGACTGCCCGCAACAGTCTTGCTGGCGTGGAGACTATGGGCTCAGACGTCCTACTCAACATGGACGGCAAAAAGGACAGACTGGCGGAGGTGGCCGGCTGGTTCAGCGAGGAACTCATCGACCACGGATTTCATCCCGGGAATGGGCCGCAGTTCGCAAACTACACGGGAGTCATAGTACCGAAGGCCGAGATCCCCCCATGCCTGGCCGCATACAGGGACAAGAAGGACCTAATCTCCAACTTTGAGCAGGGCATGTTCAGCCCATACTCGCCAACAACGCCGACGGGGCCATCCGGGAGCAGCGGCGCCACTCCTACCACCAGCAAAGGCCGCCAACCTGTTCTCACTGGACTCAGCCGCACAGGCCCCTTAGCCATGAGGACCCGCTCGCCGGCTAGCGGCGCAAACGGTGGCAAACGCCGTAGCCCCGCTAGGAGCAAAAATCCTGGCAACGGAACACATCCAGGAACTCACTAGAGTGCTCGCGGAGACCCAGCTGAAGAATGACGGCGTACGCCAAAACATTATATCAGCACTCACAGCGTCAAAAATTGGTAAGCTCCTCTACGAACAACTACCGTACTCATGGATCTTAGGCGGCTCAAGTTGCATGGTCAAAAACGAAGGAAAAGGTAGGAAAATGACAGGTTTCCGAAGGCATCAAAAAATAGTTGTTTTGATGGATATTTCTAAACCGTCGCAAACAAGTATGGGGAAATAAATATTTGTATAAGAATGACGTGTCCCATGGGCGAGACAGGGAAAACTATTGTTTTGTGACCAATCTTTGCGCGAGGCCTCGCGCAAAGACGTTCATTTGTGTAAGATCAATGTACTACAGCACGACGCATTAGGTAGGGTGTCGAAAAATGGAACCCTATCGTATTTATACAAGTAACTTAGTACCAGTATCAGGATTGCGTGATAGAGATGGATCTATCAATGAATGAAGTTCAACAATGGTGTACCCAAGAATCTTGAAAAGTATAGATGTTCCGGAACAAACTGTAGTTTCAAGCGCGAGGCCTCGCGCATGGAACGGCGCATGAGAAACATTAAAGTTTCGGTGATCATTGCGCGAGGCCTCGCGCAATGGAGGTCACAAGCGCTCAGAGTAACCAAAAATGGAACAGATCCACCAACTACACAGCATGTGCATTCCCTTGATGCGGCGCTGCTGCATGGGCGCCCATACAGGTCCCGCCGGCATCTCCAGTTTTCATACTGTGGTCACCGCTGGCTTCACTGCCCAACAGCGATGGTAGCGCGCCGCAACTAGGTACCGCAATCAGGATTAACTAGTCAAATGTGGGACCACCAGACAGTTACAGTTAACCGAAAAATGGTGCATGCGACAAGCAAATCCTAGAATAATTGGTCGCGCGAAAACTATGTGACAGGTTGATGTTTCAAAGCAAGAAAGTTTTTCAAACAGCGATTTCTACGCAGATACAGTTACGCAATTATTTTTCACAGCAACAATACCCCTGCGAAAAGAGGTGGACCTTGAGAAGACAGTGGCCGCAGCATCTGGAGTTTTCCGCGATGTCTGCTCAGAGGAACCGCCGTATCACACGGCGGAAGAATTGTGGAAAGGGCTAAAACAGGAGGACGAGGGTGCACGATTGTTGTTTGTGTTTTTTCTGCGTCTGCGCAAAAATGAACTTACGCGTTGCAGCGTTGAAAAGGCGATTGCGGCAGTAGGCAAGAGATGGGTTGGTGTTTTGATAGAGGAGGCCTGGCGCCTTTATTTGCTGATGCGCCACCGCGCAGTTCCATACCAGGGAAAACCAAAGTCAGTTGTTGCGATAGAGGGAAGTAGGGCGCATCGTCGCATTTTAGCAAGGTCAGGTCTCGCGCGATATAGCGCACCTTCGGTGAAGGAAAAGGCCGCAGTCAGGTTACAGACTACATGGAACAAAATACACCAGCAGTGGGTTGTGTTATGGATGGACAACTGGTACAACAAACAGTTTACCACAAATCCTGACAAGAACGACAAAAGCCTTAACGCAACAGCGTTGGCTGTTTTGCTACTGAGGGATGCACCGCGCTACTGGCATGGTCATCCTAGCCTGGAAGAGCTTGAACGGCGTGTACCTGTTGTTGCACGCATGCTGGGGAACACCGAGGGAACGTTTGCACGTATCCTGCGTGATATAGGATTTGCAAGCACGCGGCCTGTTGTTCGAAACATTAGGGCGCCGCTTGACATTATTCGCCCTGTACCTGCCAAGAGACCACAGTGGCGACCCCTTTGTCTAAGCAAAGAAAAGGTGAGCGGCAACGTCTCGCTGCTTAACCTATTGCAATTCACTAGGGACTTGGCGCAGCACACTCGACCAGTGGTCCCTGTTTTATGTGATGAGAACATCCATTACCGCATTTGTAAGATGATGTAGGGTGAAAAAACAACGGGTTGGAATGTCCGGCTTTTCTTGCGGTCACACCCTATATTGTATGGTTTCTCGCACGCGTACAAATTTTGCGTTACACAAACATTCCGCTCATTTTGGCCGATCGTGACTTTCTTCCGTAAAGGTTTGCTGCGCAGCGGTGACACAGTCCCCTGTTTCCCCAAGCTGATCACAATGGAGATAACTGTATTGGGGGGTATTGGTGGGACGGCGGGGGAGGGGGTGTGAGTGGGGGGTGGGGGTGCTTGTGCGCGACCCACTACCACATACATACCTCCACGGGGTATGTGTGTATGGGGGTCAAACCAACATAGCATTCTCCGGACGCGAAGTGCGTGTGCCGGCTGGTAATTCTGGGCATGGCTGCTACACAGGCTGCTAGGGACTCTCGCAACACCTCTCCAAACCCCCATTGCCGCCGCCCGGGTGCAGCAAGCCGGCAGAGAACTCGTCCCAAGCGATAGCTATGGACTTGGAGTCGCCATGTTGTCAACGAGCCACTGTTGGTGTCCATCCCCTACCACTCTGGCTCACCAAACAGTCCCGTTGGCAGGAGAGGCCTGTTGTGGTTAGGCCCCAAGTTAATTGTTCATAAACTACACAACAACCCAAAGAGCAATCGGCACCATTTGTACGGTTGGCCCTCCTAAGACCATCCCTTTATGTAGGCGTAGAGCTGATCCATGACCCTTGCTGAGGCGTGAGGAAGTGCGGTGGTCTACTGAAGGGTTTCCTTGCCCATTCCCCCCTGCGGTGTGGCCCTCTGCTGAAGGATCTTACCGCCCTCTGCCCCCCCCTTGCAATGCGGCAGTCTGTCGAAAGATCTCTCGGCCCACTGCCCCCGGCGGTGCGGTGATGTACAAAAAGATTCCCTCGCCCTCTGCGTCCCCTACGGTGCAGCAATCTGCCAACAGATTTCCCCGGGCACTGACTCTCGGGCGGTGCGGTGCTATGCGCAAGGATTTCCCTACCCACTGCCCCCCCTTTGGGGTTTGGCAATGCAAAGAAGACCTCCCGTGCCCAGTGCCCCCATGTAATAACGCACTGCTGTTTGGTATGGGCCCCCACATACGGCGCCTCAACAGAAAATGTCATTCCCTTGGCCTGGCACGTCCTGTAAATCGGCGAAGTTGCCTCCGGTACGCTGTGTGTAAGGCCATGCAGGTCTGTTAACACAATACTGTCCTATGTTACTATACCTAGGACACCTCGTCGGACAGTGCAATTGGGCCGGGGAGACGGCCAACACGGGTGTTTTTGCTTCTGAGGGATTGCAGATCGTTATGTGTCTGTTAGACCGTTTGAACATGGGGGACACACTTTTAAAGTACGAACTGTTGCAACTGCGCTATTGTGCCACACTGCATGGCACATAGCCATGCCTGGACAGGCTTTTGCTGAGGAGTTTTGTGAAAGTCTGCTCTCCAGCCTTGTGACAAAGAAGGGCCAAAACAGAGGTGCAGTGACCATTGAAGATGTTGACGATCTGTACCATCTCATCACTATCCGCAAAGAAGGTCACATGGTGAATGACTGCAAAATCCCCAATTCCTTTGTCAATTCCGTGCGTCAGCGGTTAACTGCTTACTTGAATGCAGAGCGTGTATATGTGCCTTGGGTTAGGTGGTGTGCTGAACCTACTTGTACAATTCAGGCACATTGGCCGCGCAGGGGTGTACCTAACTTTCCACCGTCTCTTCTAATTCCAAAGGGTTCTAACCACTACAAACAAGTCCTTGTGTCTGTGTTGTTGGTGCTGATGCAGCAGGGGTCGCTTAAGGCTGGTTTTAAGCGAAAATTGTCGGAGATGATCCCCCAACGCAGTGTGTTGGAGGAACAGAGAGAGGCCGACACGCTGCGAAACGTTCGAAGAAGATTTGACAACATGCAGTGATGCGCGAGGCCTCGCGCAAACAGCATGATACAACAGGTTATTACACCCCCTCTCTTGCGCGAGGCCTCGCGCAAGGTTGACAGTCAAGAACAGTGGCGTGCCCCTTCAGTTTTGCATTCTCAACCATACTGTACTCGTTTTCGCTAAAAACGCGTCACATATGCATTATTGACGACACTTTTAACCCTTTTCAATGTTTCGTTTCCTGCAATACAAGCTTTCTTCTTATCGCAGAATGGCAAGCCCCGCCAAAAAAACAGCCGAGGAACGAGAAGATACAGACTATGACCCTGGGACCTCAGGATCGGAGGCTGGAACACCAAAGAAGGGGCGGAAGAAGAAGGAAACACCAGATCCTGGCCTAACCTTGGGTACTGACATCGAGGACCACTTGAAGCCAGATGGGAGGCAGGTGGAGGTTGAGCTGGACAACGTGAGAATCGACCAACAGAAGACAAAGGGACAGATGAGACGGAAAGATACGAAGTTACTGCAGAAGCGTATTGAGTCACTGGAAGCAGCACCGCCAACAGGCCCATTACACGTCGTTCTCTGAGAAGATAATAGTATGTTGCCAACCGACTGTTTGCTCTTCTCGTTGCGCGAGCCCTCGCGCATGGACGTGTCTCATATTTGCAGATGGCGATTATTGGTGTGTATCTGGACAGCACAGCGTGGAAGCGGTTGCGAAGATTCGGGAGAAGCGACGCACAGCTTGTCTGGATCTGCAGCAGTGGCATACTACATGCATCGCCGATATTCTGAAGCCTACGACACCGTGGGCCTTCCGTGCAAAGCTGGCGGGACAAGCACAAGGAAGCGCACAAGACGTTGAGCCAATACCGCTGTATGAGGCAGCAGATAACCTCATTCGATGTGTTGAAGATCAGCGGCGGCGAGGCCTGGCTGACACGTACAGCAATCCCAAGATCACCATTGTGGATGCTGTGCAGATGAGTGCCCTGGTTCCAACCGCTGAACTGAAGCAGCCTGGTCAATTCGTATGTTCATTAATCGTTGTTTCGATGCTGTTCGTTGCGCGAGGCCTCGCGCATAACGTTGTCACTTTCAGGACAAAACGTATAAATTGTGGAAGGATTTCATGACGTTTGCCTACTATGCTGGTCCGGAAGCTGTGAAAGGTCTGCAGAAGTTCCACGACAAAGGGGAGAAAGTCACGAAGAACGCGCTGAAGAAACTGGACGGGATCCTCCTGCCCGGAGTTCTACAAGAAAGTGGCAGAGTAAGAAAAAGTGCTTTTCCATTGCTTTGGGACATACTCTAGTTGTATTAGAGATGCACTGAGCATCCATGCATTTTTATCTTAGTATTGGTCCAGCCAAAAGTGGTGATAACACATTTTGACCTATGGAACCAAACACCCAATCAGGATATGGAGTGGACCACTTAATCCCCTTTCAATCAGAAGTAAAACATCTTTTCCTGAGTTGACTGAGCACTGACATACCTAAGGTAGAGCCTATGAATTTATCTATGTTTTTCCATGAATACTTATCTGCCCTAGTGGTATGCACCATAGGGGGTTAGGCACCTCTTTTTGAGAGGTCCTGGGTTCAATTCCCGGTCAGCCTAACTAAGTAGGAAGATCCCAACTGAGTAGGAAGATCCCGTGTGACATGGCAGTGACCTCACCTCCACATACCATGCCACCTCAGCACATATGGGACCCAAAACAAAGAGTGCACATCTCCTAAGATGGCACTATGGAGAGAGAGTGAACCTGAGGCAGTTTTCTAACTCTTTTCCCAAAACATTTCAGCTATCTCTGTGAATATGCATTCATTTGTATCCTGAGTTGCAGTTTCTGTGAATACCTAATCATCTTTCACTGTTTACACTGCAGCCCTTCATGCTTTGATCCTGAATTACCTTCTCTTTGCATACTGTTGGCTTGGGCTATCCTGGATTGAGTTGGCTTTACTGTATTTCATCAAACAAAAGCTTTTCATCATCCAAAACCAGCAGCAGGACACCCTACAGCAACAACAAGCAGCAGGAGAAGCAAAAACACAGTGCTGAAAACACTATAAACTTTTCTGGTAGCAAGAGGCAGCCTGTCTCTGTGCACCGGCAGCGACCCCGCGCCGTACAACCAGTGCTCCGAGCAGGCAAACATAAGCAGAAGGGTGAATTAAGATGGATCCAGGAAGAGTGGACGCCGAGGTGAACCCAGCGCCAGCGCCAGAGACACCGGCAAGGCCGGCGCCTGACGCTGTACCTTCGGTGGAGCCCTTACATGGGCCAATGGATACGGCGGAGGACTCCTTGGATGGCCTCCAGACGGCCTTTGGGGCCCTGTCGGTGAAGGAAATGGTCTCTCAACCTCAGCCTGTGAAGAGGAAGAGAGGAAACGAGAGCGAGAAGGATGCTGGAGAAGGAGCAGACGAAGGAGAGGAGCAAGGGCAAGACCCGGCGGATGTCCCTACCTTCGAAGGCGCACCAAGCGCTTCTGGTCTCCAAGCATCACCCTCTCCCATAACCACCACACACCCAGCCGCCGCTACATCCACTTCCACAACCAACCAGCCTATGGCAGAGGGCACAGGCTTTACTGGCATGCCTCACTACCCCGCCTATGGCATGGGCCCACCTACCACTGCGCTCCTTGAGGCAACTACTGCCAGTGGGCCGGTGGCTTCCAGCTCTGCGCCGCGTTGGTATGCGGCTGACCATCCCCATCCACTCCACGCCACTGGAACCTACATGGAAGTTCCTGGGTATGCTCCTGGGTGTGCACCTGGGTATGCACCCCTGAGTGGGTTGAGGAGAGGACCAGAGTCTCTGGGAGGCAGGAGTAGAGGATCGAGATCCTCCAACAGGTCCCTGACGCGGTCGGAGATCGATGAGGTGCTCCGAGGAGCCACTTCGCAAATCGTGAGTGACCTCACGCAAGAGATCAGGGAGAAACTGCAGCCCCTGATGATCCCGTCCCATGCGTCACCTACGACAGTGGGAATGTCACCCCACCGAGTACAGGCTAACCACCTGGCGGCAGGGTTGACGAATACCCTGGGGAGCCTGAGGAGCCGACCGATGCCGACTCCTGCAGCAGTACCAAGAAGCCCATTCGTCCCGAGGACAGCCCAGCCGCCCTACAGTCACGTGACGAACTCGACGAGGGCCGAGCTGGACCGGCTGGGACTGACAGCCCTAAGGGCTATGGTGGACGTGGAGCCTTATGGCTCCAGCGATCTAGGCGGAGACCCCTCTGATGATGGGCCGCCTTCGATGACTTCTTCTTCGCCATCGGATGACGAAGACCCTGAGGACCCCGAGGACCCCAAGGGTAAGAAGAAGAAGAAGAAGAAGAAGAAGACCCGACGCCCTGAAGGACGCCGAGCTCAGGAGGCGAAGGCTATTGCCACCTCCAAGATCGTGGTAAACCTGCCTGAATTCACAGGCAAGGACCTCAGCGAGTTCGCTGAGAACTTTGGCCGGTTCCTACGACTGACCGGCCAAACCCACGCGAGTGGGCGAGTGAAGTGCGACCTGCTCCTGCAGTGCTGCAAGACGAAGTACCTGGAGAAGCAGGTCAGGCAGATCGTCACCAACTCCGCCACCTTTGCCGACGTGTTGGTTGCCCTGGAGAGGCAGTATCCAACCTACGAGACCGACCTCTCCATCAGGGCCGAGATCCAGAACCTGCCCGTGCTGCCGAACAACCCCAAACCCGGCAGGGTCTCCGAGCTGTTGGCGGACCTGGACCACTGGGCTGGACGACTGACGCCCGGTTCCTACAGCAGCGACGACCTGCTGTTTTGGTTGTGCTCTAAGCTCCCCCGTGAGCTATGGGACGAGTGCCGTCTGACGGCTGAGCGCAAGGCTAGATCCCTCCGCTACGAGGATCTATGCGTGCTGCTCCTGGAGATGGCACTGGAGAAGGAGAGCGACCAACACCTGAACCACTACCGTCCTGGTGGTGGAGGTTCTGGAGGCAAAGGGTACCAAGGGTCCCGACCTGGGCAGGGGACTACCCCCAAACACGCCCACGCCCGCCTAATGGAGAACGTGAAGGAGCTATTCTGGTGTGATGCCAGAGATGAGCAGGGCCACCTGCAGCATGCCTCCGACTGCGAGCAGCGAGACTGCTTTGTAGTCCAGGGGAAGCAGCAGGAAAAGATCACCGGCGCCAAGGTGAAGCTGCCGGATCATTACCGCTGCACCATCACGTGTGCATTCTGCGGTAAGCGGAAGCACTATGAGGACGAGTGCTACCATAAGCAACGCCTATCGGCGAAGCTTAAGGGGGAAGATCCTGGCAAAAGCTCAGGCAAAGGTGGAGGCAAGGCCAAAGGCAACGACTCCGGCAAGGGCAAGTCGAAAGGACGTGGTCAAGGTGGTCAAGACAAGGGTCAAGGCGGACGAGGAGGAGGCGCTAATCGCCAGAACGACAACAAGAACAAGGACAAGAACGGAGGTAACCCCAACCCTAATCCAGGGGGGAACTCCGAGCCCTCTGGAGGGCAGTCTGGACCTACCACACGCTCACAGACGCAGGCCCAGCAAGAACAAGGAGCCAAGCGTGAGCATGAAGGTGGTGACGACGGCAACGCCAAGAAGAGAAGCCGTTTCATGAGGATGGCCCGCAAATTGCGGAACAAGGGGTTCGAGGTGACCTGTCCCGCGGAGTTCTGACGGGGACGCTCTGGTGGCACCCAAGACCTGGTGTTTTGGGTACGTATCCGACTAGGGGGACGTGAATACCTGGGGGTACTGGATACTGGAGCCACAATATCGATAGTGGCCAAGAAAATTTTACCTTGTGGGAGCCTGAAGAACACCATGACCACCGCCGCTATACGGATGGGGGATGGACATGTGGTGCACAGCTGCGGGGACTGCGAAGTGGAGGTACCTATGGGCTCCAGGACTATCGCCCATCGGTTCTATGTGATGGACACTGATGCCTTCGACTTTGTACTGGGTACTGACTTCTTCGTGCAGCACTCCCAGATACAATCCCTGACGCTGCAAGCGCCTTACCTCCTGTACGTGGACCACGGCAGTGGCAGAGAGTCTGTGCCACTGGAGCAGTCGGAACATACCTCGAGTTACCTGAGACTATCGAAGGAGGAGCCCTCGAACATGATGGCGGCCTCCAAAACTGAGGACTACCAACTATTGGGGGAAGTCCTAGACCAAGGTCTGAAGGAGTTGGGTTACTCTCGAGAAGACCTAAGTGTGGAGCTGTTCGCCAGCGACAAGCAGCATGTACTGGACCTATACTGCAGCAAGGGGAAGAACTGCAGCTACAAATTTTACTGGCCCTCTTTCGGGATGGCCTACGGGAACCCCAGATTCAGTGAACTGGGGAAGGTGCTGACCAAGGTGGCCTTGGAACGTTCCCGTATGGTCCTGTGTTCCCCCGATTGGGGAGCCCATGGGGGCAATGAGTACTGGCGAACCCTCCTTGACAAGCTGACTATCAGCTCTGTGCGGTTACCTGATGAGGCCATCTACGTGCCTCTGGGACGCAAGACGCCCATTGGGAAGCCCGGATGGGGGAGTATGCTGAGCGTGGTGGAAGGAAGTCTTACCACCATTCCCTGGGAAGACCTGGACCCTACTCTGGTCCAGGCTATACAACGAGAAAGCGATGGACTCGCCTTGGGTGACTTGAAGGATCGCCTACGACCTCAAGATGCGGTTGAAACTATACCCGGAGGAGATGAGTACGTCGTGACTGACACCAACGCCCCCAACTCTCCCTGTCATGTACCTGTTCCTGATGGAGTCTCTGAGTGTGGACTATCTGAGCTACCTAGCTCTATCCACTCAGACGACGAAACTGAGCACGACGCCTTCTTCGTGCAGACTGCGGTGGAAGAAGTGGAGAACGCCGAGTACGTCGCCCCACTCAAACCCCTACTCTCCATGAGGGTGGAAGACCCCGTGGATGAAGAGCTGGACCCTCGATCCAGGCTCAGGGAGTATGTGGATTCCAAGAGGAAGTTGGTGGCGAAAAAGCTATGCTACGCGAAGCCCACCCGCAGCTCTTGGCCACTGAAGCAAGGACGTATGGGAGACCTATCCCAACTGAAGGAGGACCTCGAACAGAAGATCACCACCTGGCAAAGGGAGGTAGATCTCAAGCTCATGAAGAGCGTATGGGGTGCCCATGTGAGGACCCCAGAGGAGGACGACCTCTCGGAGGAATGTGTATGTGAACCCCCTAAAGCGTGCCTATGTTGCCATCGTCCACCGGAGATGGTTGAGCAAGACCTTCTGTATGCCTACCAAGGGCTGAAGGATGCTACCGCGGGCGAAGAGTCGGTGGAGGACCACCTCCCGACGTCTATTCAAGGGGCAAGCAACTTACACTCCGACGAGGACATGGAGGACAAGATCAAGGTACTGGACCCGCGGGTACAAAAGCTGATAAGGACCTATCTGGAGGTGTTCGGAGAACTACCCCCTCCAGCCTCATGCGACAAGCTAGTACAGATGGACCTCAAGCTGAAACCCGAGTTCGTGGGTCACAAGATCCGGAGGAGACCATATCCAGCTCCTAAAGAGCAGGCCGACGAGATTGAGCGACAGATACAAGAATGTATCGACGCTGGCCTAGTCCTGGAGTACAAGGATGGGGACTACCCCCTACACTGCAGCCCCTGTTTCCTGGTGGCTAAACCTGGGTCTACAGCCAAACGGCTGGTAGTGGACTATGGAGAGCTGAACAAGAAGACGCTGAACCACTCAGGGTCCATTCCCAATATGGAGTCTACCCTGGAGAAGATAGCCTCCTGTCGCTACAAGACCAAGATGGACAAGCGAAGTGGATTCTGGCAAGTGGACCTGACGCCCAACGCGCAGGAACTACTGGCCTTCATCACCCCTCAGGGGAGGGTATTCAAGTGGAAGGTCATGCCATTCGGCGTGGCTAACGCCCCCGCTCTGTTCCAAGAGCTGATGAACAAGATCTTGTCCATCCTACGAAGGAGACCTAAGGTGCAGGAGCTCATATCCCGTGGGGCCCAGATGGAGGCTCACATCGACGATGTATGCCTCGGGACCAATACCCAGGAGGATCACCTAATCCTCTTGGGTGAGTTCTTTGCGGTCTGCCAGGAGAACCACACACGACTCAAGCTTGAGAAGTGTGAGTTCATGCAGGAGACCATGCAGTACCTGGGGTTTGACGTTGGCTATGGGTGGTGGACCCCAGCGGCCTCTAAGGCCAAACCCCTGATGGATGCCAAGGTACGACACGAAGACCCCAAGAAAGGACTTCATGATGTACGCAGTTTCATTGGGGCGTGCAACTTCTATCGCCGCCACATCAAAAACTTCACCTACACCAGCGCAGTACTGACTGACTTGATCAAGAAGAGTACTACTTGGCGCTGGGGCCCACAAGAGCAACAAGCGTTTGACGAGCTCAAAGACAAGGTAGCCAACGCTAAGTGCTTGGGCGTGCCGAGGGCACAAGGGGAGATTATCCTGGTGACCGACGCCAGCAATGTGGGCGGTGGTGGAACGTTGTTCCAATGGCAAGCACTAGAGAAGGAGGAGTTCGACTCGGCCATTTCCCAATGGGGGAAGGAAGGTCTCAACCGAGATGGAACCCTCAAGCACAGCTACCCTGACGACAAGTGGGTCCTAGTACCTCTGGGCCACTGGAACTGGAAGTGGAACCAGGCCAGGGGGAACTACTCCACCTATGAGCAGGAACTGCTCGCGGGTATGCTGGTGCTATCCTCACAAGCACGACTGTTGGGGAGTAACCCTGTGGTCTGGCTATGCGACCAAGAACCGGTCCGCAGTTTCCAGAAGGGCCCCCCACCTGAGAAGGCCAAGCTACGTCGCTGGTGGACCTACCTCAGTCAACTACGGCTGACGGTACACCATATCCAGGGGGTGAAGAACGAGTGTGCCGACTACATCAGCCGCAACAACTTCGACGCCCTGATTGGTGCCCGGTCTGAAGCGCTGGCTAAGGAAGCGTTCAGCCGTATGGATGTACACCTGGACCTGAACATGACCATGATACGCCCCCTGGATGGACTCCAACAATCGGAGTACCTACTGGAGTTTGGGGATATCTACCGGCGCCTGGAGAAACGCCTTGAACCCCTCCTGGTCAACCAAGACCAGTGGAAGCGGGACAAGAGCTACCTCTGGCACGAGGACCGCATCGTGGTGCCTAGTGACCGAGTCCCAGCGCTGCTGAAGTGGACCCATGAGTCCAGTGGTCATGTGGGTGCTGACCGTACCCTGAGGCTGTTCAAGCAGTGGTTCCACACTACGTGGACTGACGACCAGCTGCGGAAGACGCTCCTGCCTATCGTGGACAAGTGCCCGTGCAGGTCCTGTAAACCAGGGGATATCAGGGACAGAGGTCTCTACTCGACCCTGCCCATCCCTCACTGTGCTAACAGTGTTCTATACGTGGACTACACGGAGATGCCGAAGTTCGGGGGCTATGACTTCGCCCTCGTGGTAACCTGTGGGTTGACCAGGTTTACCAGGGTGTTCCCATGTACCAAGCACATTACCGGAGAGGAGACTATCAAGATACTCCTGGAGGAGTGGTTTTGTGTCTATGGGGCGCCCAAGGAGATCAACTCCGATGAGGACGTACGAGTACGCTCAGATACTGGCTGGTACAAGAGGGTCCTGAGGTCCCTCAATGTCCAGGTGTCTACGGGGATTCCCTACTCTCACACGAGCAACCCCCTATGTGAGCGACAGATTCGTGTCCTGAAGGAGAACGTCAGGATATGGTGCAAAACTGAACGCACCAGAGACTGGGTGAGACTACTCCCCGTCATATCCTTGATGATGAACTCCCAAGAGAGTTCAGCTACTGGCTACGCGCCACATGAGCTATTCATGGGGCGCCCGGCGTGGTTCCTACATGCCCCCTATCCTGAGGACACCCATTCTTCTGTGGGTGAATGGGTCCAAGAGCAACAAGCGAAGGTGGACAAGGCCAAGGCTATGCTCCAGAGAGTGAGGGAGCGTCAGTGGAACAAGAAGAACAAGCACCGAGTACCGGCCACCTACCAAGAGGGGGACTGGGTGCTGGTGCACCACAGCCGACTACCCGCCTGGCCTCGCTCTACCAGCGATGACCCATACTTCGGGCCGTACAAGATTCTATCTGTGGATGGTCACCGTATCACGGTGCGGTGTTCTCCCCGTCTAGGGGGGACCCTGGTGTGCGCCGCTCAACACCTGAAGCGCTACCATGATCCTGAAGACCTCTGTGGGGAGGAGTGGGAGCTGAACGACGAGGAAATCGCCGCTCTGGACCTACAAGGGGCTGCTAGCCCTATGGAAGTTGAAGGTGAACTCCCCGACATGAACGCCGAGGAGATGGCTAAGGAGGGCTTCTACCTGGTGAAGTCTGTCCTACGCCACCGCTATCGCCAGGGTTGGCGCTTCCTCACCCTCTGGGAAGGGTTTGGAGTCGAAGAGGCCACCTGGGAGCCCTTCTCTGCATTTGTTCTACCTGAGGGACGCCTAAACTCAGTTCTGGTTGACTACTTGTCCCAGAACAACCTTGGTGAGTTGTTGAGGCTCGCTGAGACGCTGGCCTCCAAGAATAAAGCTAGGGACTGAACCTTACCCTTACCTGCCAAAGCGTATGTGTGAGTGTGCTAGTCCTAAGGTCCTGAGAGCAAGCCGCAGAAGTGGTGTCCTAATTATACCCAAGTCTGCGCCCTTGCTAAACCTGGAGGGTTGGCTTATTGATGCCACGGGGTACGCCCCGGGTCTCCCCTCCCCTATGCGCCCAATTTCTGTGCTGGCGCAAAACCTTGGGGGAATACCCAGAGTGTTAATCCAGGTATTGTTTTCCCTACCTACCTGTCTACTAAAGGGAGGGGTGGCCAAAAGCTATGAAGGCATGCAAAACGCCTGTTTGCTATGTGGCCAAAAACACTAACCTAACCCACTGTCACAGCCCACCAACCCAGCTAAAATTGCAGGAAAAGGGTGGGACAGTGACACGCCCCCTACAGGTCCTACACACCCTACAGTGGCACCATCCTGGTGGGCGAGCGCTGGGCAACTGGCTCTAGCCCCCACGCAGGACTACCACTCCTACACGCACACTCTACTTGGCGTTGCGAAGAAGAAGCTCTCGAGGGTCCTAGCGACCCACCTGTGAACTGACAAGAGAACACAGCGCTGCTAAGCAACTGTGGCCTCACAGGGGACGCCACAACGCGTTTCCCCTGCAAGGGCTTGGAGGGAAGGAGTGCTCTCGTGTGCAAGGCGCAGATGTCGATGAAGTCGGACTCCTTGCTCTGCCACAGGCGGAGCGGAGTTACTTGTTTGTGTGATCTGCGCCCCTGTTTAGCAGGGCATAAAAAAATGCTGCTGCACCACTCACCCTACCTGCCCACCTGTAAAGCAAAGGCAAATGAAAGGGCGTTTGCGGCGGAGGAACCAAGACACACTCCAGGTATTATACCCTTCTCAGTGTGCCCTATAATACGCTGTCCGCAAACACGCTGCATGGAGCAGCTACCCTTATCAAGCAAGCAAGCGTTAAGGGACTCCTCAGGTTCTCTTAAAGAACGTACCGAGGAGCCCCTGGGTAGCCTAAACAAGGTTTACCGTGCGCACTTCGCGTGGCCTACCCTTTCATGCGTGTGTGCATGCACGAGTATGCACAATCACGTGGGCAAACCTGCCCATTTCCACCACGATCTTGACTCCACCAGGGGGTGGCCCCGCCTGGGCGTACCTACCTTACCTACCGCTGGGAAGTGAAGCAAGGAGAGAAAACAAGAAAGGCGCACGCGAAGAACGTTGCTATGCATTTGTGTGTATGACTAATCACCCTGATCTGACCGCTAATCATCTGCAATCTTTCTAATCAATCCCTCTACCGCGTCCTATCGTGGTTATCGTTGTTAACGCTGCTACACGACTCGTTCACGGAGACACGAGACGAGCAATGCGTATGCGGCATGCAAGACGAGCATACCTGTAGTTTATACCTGATTCATTGAAGTCTTTTCAATTGATTTTCGAATTCTTGAAATTTTGAAGCTTCTATTAGTGTGGGTGGAATTTGTATGTTTGTTTATTAATGTGTGTCTCGTCATTTTCAAGACTACGTGATACATACGTTTATAATTCCATTATTTTTCCATTTTCCGGCGCTTCGCTAGGAGCCGCTCCTGCGCGCCGCCATTTTGGACGTATGAATTTTTGGATTTAAAAAATCCAAAGATGACTATAATTTCTATAAAAATGTGCTGAAGATGCACAATTGGATTCTGCTCAGGTGTGTCTTTTCAGAAAAATTCTACGCCGTCATTTGACGGATTTTGGTGTCGTCGCTTCGTTTTTGCGTGGATTCGTCCATAATCCTCCCATTCCTGCCTCTGCAGATACCCACGCGCAGCCTCGCTGAGTAGGCCGTGTTCGGGCCGAAAAGCAGGTGCCTGGAGAGACTGAGCAGAACCAAGACCCCACCAGGGGGCAAATTAATTTTCTTTCGACTCCCTTCGCCCTAAGACAGGTCACAGGTCGCCAGCAGGTTTACGAGAACCCATGCGAGTGTGTATAATGTGTCTTGCGTTTGGGTTGTGTCGACGCTGCGTCTTGGAGGGAGGGATGCATATGCACATGTTTGGCATGCTCCCAATCTAACCCAACCAAGCCACAGGAGCCCCGGCAGCGCCAAGAGCGCTGAGCCTTCTGTAGGAAACTGTACAATCAGAGCAGCAAAAGGACGCCAGCCATGGTGAGCGCCCATTTTTCAGTGTGAGGGAGACTGTAGGTATTTTAAAGTAGATGTGGAAACCAAGGAAAGGCCAAGAAAAATTCCCTTTTTCCTAAAATGCGACAGTGGTGGCCACCACAGCACAAGGGGGGAGTAAGAAAAAGTGCTTTTCCATTGCTTTGGGACATACTCTAGTTGTATTAGAGATGCACTGAGCATCCATGCATTTTTATCTTAGTATTGGTCCAGCCAAAAGTGGTGATAACACATTTTGACCTATGGAACCAAACACCCAATCAGGATATGGAGTGGACCACTTAATCCCCTTTCAATCAGAAGTAAAACATCTTTTCCTGAGTTGACTGAGCACTGACATACCTAAGGTAGAGCCTATGAATTTATCTATGTTTTTCCATGAATACTTATCTGCCCTAGTGGTATGCACCATAGGGGGTTAGGCACCTCTTTTTGAGAGGTCCTGGGTTCAATTCCCGGTCAGCCTAACTAAGTAGGAAGATCCCAACTGAGTAGGAAGATCCCGTGTGACATGGCAGTGACCTCACCTCCACATACCATGCCACCTCAGCACATATGGGACCCAAAACAAAGAGTGCACATCTCCTAAGATGGCACTATGGAGAGAGAGTGAACCTGAGGCAGTTTTCTAACTCTTTTCCCAAAACATTTCAGCTATCTCTGTGAATATGCATTCATTTGTATCCTGAGTTGCAGTTTCTGTGAATACCTAATCATCTTTCACTGTTTACACTGCAGCCCTTCATGCTTTGATCCTGAATTACCTTCTCTTTGCATACTGTTGGCTTGGGCTATCCTGGATTGAGTTGGCTTTACTGTATTTCATCAAACAAAAGCTTTTCATCATCCAAAACCAGCAGCAGGACACCCTACAGCAACAACAAGCAGCAGGAGAAGCAAAAACACAGTGCTGAAAACACTATAAACTTTTCTGGCAGAAGTGATGCAGGAAGAAAAAACAACCCTTAAATCCTTGCAGAATTCGTTTGACGACATCATCCTTGACCAGTGGGTCTCAATGCATCTGGACCACCCGCACAACGGCCAGTACCTTCGACCTGAGAAAGGTGTGTACCATCGACGAGACGTGGGTTCCGTTTCTGCATTGGTGCGCTGCACCTTCTCCATTTCTGTTCTTTAGCCAAGGACATGCGCACCCGCAAAGAGGTTGCTGCACTTGGAAGGCCAGCCCTGAAGGTGACTCTTGGTACATGGGGCTATTGGCGTGAGTCTGAAGGCAAAAGTCGCGGTCCATGGCCGGCATGGAAATCCATGATTCGCGCACCACTGTGGCAGGTGGCAGAGAAAGGCAAACCTGCCTCCCTGAAAATCCTCAACGTCCAAAAACTCCTGGGTCAAGAGCCTACCAAGAGCCGTGTGGTCCCCCCAGCTGCTGGCGTTACTGGTGACTTCAAGACAGTGGAACAGCAGGATCCATTATTGACAAGTCAAACTATCACACTTAAGGCGACCCGAATTGCAGCTTTGGCCCACAATCCCCCGAGGCGGTTTATTGAGATTGACAAGAACCTGATTGTCGTCAACGGCGACATATTTGAACATCTTGCTCCTGAGATGATGTGCCCAGCCAGAAGTAGGGCGCAGCGTCGCATTTTAGCAGAGTCAGGTCTGGCGCGATATAGCGCACCTTCGGTGAAGGAAAAGGCCGCAGTCAGGTTACAGACTACATGGAACAAAATACACCAGCAGTGGGTTGTGTTATGGATGGACAACTGGTACAACAAACAGTTTACCACAAATCCTGACAAGAACGACAAAAGCCTTAACGCAACAGCGTTGGCTGTTTTGCTACTGAGGGATGCACCGCGCTACTGGCATGGTCATCCTAGCCTGGAAGAGCTTGAACGGCGTGTACCTGTTGTTGCACGCATGCTGGGGAACACCGAGGGAACGTTTGCACGTATCCTGCGTGATATAGGATTTGCAAGCACGCGGCCTGTTGTTCGAAACATTAGGGCGCCACTTGACATTATTCGCCCTGTACCTGCCAAGAGACCACAGTGGCGACCCCTTTGTCTAAGCAAAGAAAAGGTGAGCGGCAACGTCTCGCTGCTTAACCTATTGCAATTCACTAGGGACTTGGCGCAGCACACTCGACCAGTGGTCCCTGTTTTATGTGATGAGAACATCCATTACCGCATTTGTAAGATGATGTAGGGTGAAAAAACAACGGGTTGGAATGTCCGGCTTTTCTTGCGGTCACACCCTATATTGTATGGTTTCTCGCACGCGTACAAATTTTGCGTTACACAAACATTCCGCTCATTTTGGCCGATCGTGACTTTCTTCCGTAAAGGTTTGCTGCGCAGCGGTGACACAGTCCCCTGTTTCCCCAAGCTGATCACAATGGAGATAACTGTATTGGGGGGTATTGGTGGGACGGCGGGGGAGGGGGTGTGAGTGGGGGGTGGGGGTGCTTGTGCGCGACCCACTACCACATACATACCTCCACGGGGTATGTGTGTATGGGGGTCAAACCAACATAGCATTCTCCGGACGCGAAGTGCGTGTGCCGGCTGGTAATTCTGGGCATGGCTGCTACACAGGCTGCTAGGGACTCTCGCAACACCTCTCCAAACCCCCATTGCCGCCGCCCGGGTGCAGCAAGCCGGCAGAGAACTCGTCCCAAGCGATAGCTATGGACTTGGAGTCGCCATGTTGTCAACGAGCCACTGTTGGTGTCCATCCCCTACCACTCTGGCTCACCAAACAGTCCCGTTGGCAGGAGAGGCCTGTTGTGGTTAGGCCCCAAGTTAATCGTTCATAAACTACACAACAACCCAAAGAGCAATCGGCACCATTTGTACGGTTGGCCCTCCTAAGACCATCCCTTTATGTAGGCGTAGAGCTGATCCATGACCCTTGCTGAGGCGTGAGGAAGTGCGGTGGTCTACTGAAGGGTTTCCTTGCCCATTCCCCCCTGCGGTGTGGCCCTCTGCTGAAAGTTTTGTGGTTACGGTAGTCCCCCCCCCCTCCCCAAAGAAAACAGTGATCTCGTCCCATCACATAAGACAAAAGCTGTCACCCACATCCCACGACAGCAGCAAGAACCAACTCAGAAATGGGGGTTGTCCTTTGCTCAGAGTGAGCATGATGGAGCCAGGCTGCTGGCTCAGCGCCATGGCAGCTGGTGCCACTTTGTCGGCGCCGAATAGTACAGAACTGGGGCAAGAGTGCATGCGTGCGGGCTGAATGCGCTGCTGACTGGCAGCAGGAAAACAGAACATCAACTAAGACAGATGAACGGGGTTGCCTGGGATCATCCCCTCGGTGGTGTTCTGACCCACCCCTCCACCACACAAGTGTCCTGATCCTGTCACACTGCCTCAAAACTTCAGTTATTTGCATAACTTCAGATCTTACTGCCCTCTGCCCCCCCCTTGCAATGCGGCAGTCTGTTGAAAAATCTCTCTACACTGTACTGTACTATTTCCTACACTGCACTGTACTGCGGTATTTCCACGCCCACTGCCTCCCATACAGTGCACTGGTTTGCTGAAGAATGCCCTGTCCACTGCACCTTATGCATTGCGGCAAAGGACGAAAAGATTCCCCTACTCAGTGCCCCCTTGTGCAGTTGGACAATGCCCCTTGCAGTGCGGCAGTCTGTTGAATGATCTGCACTTTCAGCCTCACAATGTGGTTGGGGATGTCAGCCATGATGGTCCAAATGGACATCCCTCTGCCTTGGCAGGTTGCATTTGCTTTGGCACCTGGAATTGCCTATGTTGCATCTTACCAGTCATCCTGTTCCGGATTTTAATGTGAACATTTATGTGGCACCAAGAAAGTGCCATGCCAAGTGTGAGGAGTGAACTCGGAGCTGCCCATTGGAGCCCTTTGCATGCATGCATCAACATATGTATGTACGTGGGTAGGTAGGTATGGGGGGGATCTTTACCACTTCACCCCGAATGGGGAAAAAAGCAGTGCCCATAGGAAATAAACCCCCCCCATTTATAACCCCCCCCGATGGTAGTAGCATTGCGGATTGGTTGAGGGTGCGGGGGGGTGGGTTATAAGTTGGGGGGGGGGGGGTTATAAGTCCCTTGGTGGCATGGATCCAGACACCTTTGCACCTTCAGACGTCATTCATCTTGTTGTAATGGAAATTGATTTGGACCTATCACACAGAACTTCGCACGGTGCACGTACAGTGCGTGCAACACCCTCCACTTCCCGGGACCGTCTTCTGAGTCGCTGAATGAAGGTGTTACCCCATGGCACATTCCCTGTCGTCAAGTGTCATCAGACCTCATCTCGGGAGGGGACACAGCATTGGCAAGCCAAGGGAGTGGTGCGGGATAATGCTGCTGTCATGTCGTGCAGTACCCCCCCCCCCTGCAATCTTCCCCCCTAGCGTGCGACGGTTTCCGGGGGGGGGGGGGACAATCATCAAATGACCGTCGCCCCACCCCCCCGGGAATTCTAGTATCACCTAAAGAACATTTTTCTTCGGCGCCTTCGGCACCTAGTAAACCCCCCCCCCCACTTATAACCCCCCCCCCACTTGTAAACCCCTCCTAATGATGATGAGGTGGGGGAATTTTCAGATGAGGAGCTCTTTGACTTGCTTGAGGGGGATGATGACGAGGAACCGATTGTCATTGCTTGACACCGCTGGCATTTCTTGTTCTATGCTTGTGTGCTGAAAAGGGGGGGTTATAAGTCCCTGGGTGGGACGGATCTCCCGGGGGGTGGGTTATAAGTGCCGGGGGGGGGGGGGATTGCAAAGGGGGGGGGGTTGACTCTCTGATCTTTGCAGCATTTTTACGTTGTTTTGGAGGGTGCAACAATGGCGTGGGTGGGTGGGTGGGACAGAACACATTGATCTGAAGTCAGTGCAGACGCCCCGCATCCTTCGGCATGCAGCCAGCCTTTGACAACCCCTGTGTCATCCACCAAGAAGGTGTGTAACGCTCAAACCCCCTCTAAACTACCTGCCAGAGGTGCTGCAAGAGAACGCCACAAGTTGCAAAACCGCCCCCCTTCCTAATTCTCCCCCCTTCCTTATTTTTTTTTGGGGCTCAGACCAAGATGAGCTGGCGTAGCCTGCTCACTTCACAGTACTCGAGGTGACCCCTCGGGATCAAGGTTCAGAGCGGTCCAGTGCTACGGTGATCCCACAAATGACTAATTCTCCCCCCTTCCTAATTCCCAGGACAGCCAGATGGCTGCTGCAAGCAGCGTTTTAGTGTCACGGGAGATTGGCTCGGGTCTGGTAATGCCGTGCTGGTGCCCGCAATGCTCGCATTGCATCCACGGGCTTCACTGAAAAGCAGATCTGAGATGGCAACAACTTCGTGAAAATGGCCTTGCCCCGCGAGCGTTTCAGATGGTGATGGGCCCAACAGTTGGCAGCGCTGTGATGGACAGGGGGCTGGCTCTTGTTTTGGAGTGTTGAGCGGGGGTTGTGCCGCCAGAGGGGGGCGGGCCCTATGTACCTCAGCAAAAAACCCCCACCCGCAGTCACAAGACACGCACTCAGACCACAGAAGCACAAGACGCTGGGGGATGGACATCGGGGGAGATACGTAAGGTAACGGTGTCCCAATCCGCTTGATGTCGGGTTCTGCGAGGGTGGGGGCGAATTCCCCAGTTTGGAGGGACGAGGGGGTAGCGGCGCCCCCAAGGTCATCGCTGGCCATTCTCCCCACAGCAGCAGTGTGCGCATCAGGCCTTTTGCCAAGATAGAAAACGGGCCGTCGGGCCCCATAAATGATGCAGTGGGCCCGGGGCCACACGCCCCGACCCCCCACGTCGCGACCCATCGCCACACGCCGCGTGGCGCAGCTGCAACCCACCGCCAACAGGCGGGCCGCTGCGCCCGCCGCTGCGGGCAACCGGTTTATACATCACATTGCACGTTTGGGGGGGGGGGGGGGGGGTTCAGAGGGTCGGTGTCGGGGCGGGGCACGCCGCACGAATACGGCGGCGGGCCCTGTTATAGTTGTGGTCCCACTCGTCACGACGGATGACACAATGCGCGTGAGGCAGTGAGTGGATTCGCAGGCGGGGCCCCCGGGACAACTCCCATGGGACCCCCACATGCCCGTGGAAGGGCATGATACAGTTCACTTCCCTGCGGGAGGAGGGCCCTGCGGCCCTGAGCCCAGGGGGAGAGGGGGGGGGGGAGGGGGTGTTTGTTGTCCAGGCGTTGGACACCAGCGGCCGGCTTGGCCTCGTAGACGTGACGTCGGACGGGGCAAAACATGGCATTCGGCCGTTCTACAGAAAGCGAGGGGCCGCTGAGCAGCGGCGCAGGGCCATGGGCAACGCCCGTCCACACGATGAACGCGCGGCACACAGGCCCCCCAACGGGCCCACGAGGGCGCGCGCGACGTCCCGCGGCGGGCGTTCGGGGGCGGCGGGCGGGCGGGCGGGCGGACGGGACGGCAAGACCGCCCCCCCCCCCCCCCGGGTCCCGCACGCCGAGAGGCGCATGGGACGCGCCCCCGTCTCCCGGACCCCCCGAAAAAGACCGTCGGACTGCCCCGCGGTCCCCCACGCCCCCCCCCCCCCCCACGCCCCTTCCGATACGCCGGCCCCCCGCGCTGCCGTGGCACACGGGATGGGCTCGGACGTCCGTGCGCCTCCCGGGGGCTGGGGGCCTCGGGGGCCGATCGGGTACAGCGCAGGCGGCCCCGAGGGGGGGACCGCACGCCGCCGGAGGCGCTGGGGCGGCGATCTGGGCCTCAGGCCCTGGCACCAGCGGAACGCAGTGGGACGCCCGCCACGCCCCACGCGGACTGCCCTGAATTGGGGGCCGATGGACAAGCAAATCGCCAAAAAAAAAATGTGGGTTGCTCCGAATGCCACCGAGAAATTCGCCTCAAATGTGGATGGCATCGGCCCTTTGGGCCCGTCGATGTGCAGTGTACATTTGAAAAGAAACTGCGGCAAAGATCCGAGAAACGGGGAATCAAAGAGCACATGTCCAATAACAAAGCGTCGGATGGGGCCAAACGGGGGTCTTGGCGGAGGTCAAGGCACACGCGATGCGCGAGAGACAAGGGCTGCGGGGGCGGAGAGACAAGACTCCAATACCAAAGCGTCGCCGGGGACCCTCAGCGCAATGCGCTTTGGGGAGCTCGGGCGCCCGGTGTCGACCGGGCCAAGGCCCCCTCGCGATCCGTGCGTCTGATAGCCCCGGCGACGCGACGGCCCAAGGGATCCTCACGACCCCCAGCGGCCGGACGCAGCATCGCAAACGCCCGCCCGCACGCCCCCGTTCTTCTTCTGCCCGGCCGAGCGCCCCGCGAACACCCGGGGGAATGCCCCACAAAGGCATTCCCCCCGCGTGTTGCCGCGCGCGCTCGGCCGAAGCATTCGCGAGGCGGGCGATGAACACCCCCCGCCCCATCGCGCCGGGCAGCCCCGTGTGGGGGGGGGTGGGGGGGGGATCCGAGGGGGGGCCCCCCGCTAGAACTCCTCCACGGTCGGCTGCTGCGCCGGGGGGTTCGGGTTCTCGAAGCAGTTCTCGCCCTTGCACATCTCGCACTCCGAGTCCTTCATCCACAGCCACTCCACCCCCTTCTCGTAGTCGCCCTTGCTCTGGACGTACCGGAAGCCGAGGGCCTCCAGCTGCGCCTTCAGCTGGTTCAGCATGTGCTCCCCGTCCTTCGCGAAGAACCGCTCGTGCGTCTCCATCAGCAGCTGGCACGCCGGGATGTTCTCGTTGGCCTGCGCCCACGCCTTCACGATCGGGAACTCCGCGCCCTCGATGTCGATCTTCAGGAGGTCCACGTGCTTGTGCTCCAGGATCTCCATGATCGTCGCGAGGGTCCGGGCGCGCAGCGAGTACTGCCGGCGGGAGTACGTGTGCTGGAAGCGGCCGTCCTTGACGCCCTCGAGCTCGCCGGCGGTCATGGACACGCCGTGCGCCCGGGGCAGCGCCATCGTCAGCATCGTGTTGTTGTGCCAGAGGAGGGACTTGATCCAGTGGAAGTTCGGCGGCAGGACCTGCTTCCTCAGGTAGGCCGACGAGATCGGGGTGTTGTCGAAGCCATAGACCGAGCAGTTTGTCTTCTCAAGCAGCGACAGGTCGAAGCTGATGTCCTTGCCCAGCCCAAAACTGTACACGATCGACTTCCGGTTCAGTCGCTTGATGTCGACAATCCAGCCCCCGTAGCTGGACCCCAACACGGAGGTGTCGGCGGAGCTGGTGAGGCAGACCCAAACACACAGTAGACAAATGCGGAGGATGAAGGGCATCATGATCTCTCACAGTACATACGTTGAGGGCGGTTGCCTCCGCTGAAAGGCGAGAGAAACGGGCTGGAAATGAACTGGACGCCAGGGGTGGATATAGTGGGGGGTCCCCCCCCCCCAGCCCCCCCCCCCCCATGACGATTACGATTACAATTTACCCATGTGACTGAACAGCAGTTTTGCCAGCAGTTTGACAACAGGACTGATGGCCAAAAAGGGTGCCAGGGTTTTGAGCCCAACAGGGCTTGAACCCAGGATCCATAAATCTCAAGACTACGCATATACCACGGTACTACTGCACCAATCTGCCATCCACAACACAAAACACTACAGTGCACAGTGCTTTATGGTGGTAGCGCAGCTGCAGATTCATCCAACTCCGCGAACACACATATCTGTAAAGCGAAAAAGGTGCAAATCGTAATCGTCATTCCGTCATCACTGCCTCCCGGCTCAACGCCCCCCCCCCCACCCCCACCCGGGTAATGTTGTCACTATTATATCCACCCCTGCTGGACGCTGAGGAAGCTCGAGCAGGGCAGGGGTGGGGAGTGGGGGGTTGGGGATGGAGGCACCCCAGGCGGTTTGCACTGAAGATGAAAGGCGAAGGATGGCATCCGATTTCATTGGGAGCCTTGGGAGCTTCAAGTGGGAATGCTGCCTGCAAATCCACAAATGGCCCGAGGATGCATTGCCCTGAGGACGCCCGGCGGGGGCACTAGATTTGGATCAAGGCATTGAAGCGTGAGCCTGGCAGTAGATGCGTGTCCAAGGCCGCAGATCAGTTGTTGTTTCCGGGAAACTTTGGATGTCCCCAAGATACTTGCAGCCACCGCTCCAGCGGTGTCTTTGACTTGAGCTTGGGGGTGGGGTGGGGGAGGGCACCAAGCAATTCAACATCATCAGAGCGGGACTGCATCACAGCAATGGCGTTCTCGAAAAGCAGCTACTGAGTCCCGTCAAGCGGCACTGCGATGGGATCCACCCCCCCCCCTTGTCTAAGGTGCGCAAAAGTATGGAATTCAGACGGCCCCAAGGCCTACTGTAGCTTAGACACGGCCGTAGCTTGCGCGCAACACATACAACCACCGGCACACACGCCACCACCAAGAAAGGGGAATATAATGCCCGAATCTCCCCAAAATCAGAGCTCTGTGGGTTCAAGTGGGCAAACACTCACAACAAATGTGTCCATGACTCCATGAAATCGGCGGATTTGTCACCAAACCCATGTCTTATGCGGTTGCACTACATTTCGTGCCGAATTAAATTGGGTACGGCATGAATACGGTCCCTACGCCCGCTGTAGGGCCGTAGCTTAGCCACAGAACGATGATGGTCGTCACCCCCCCGGAATCACTCCGAGAACTCTCACAGTGCATTGTCATGAATACGGCGCCGGAGGCGCTGCCACAGATTGTCCAGCAATGGTCCACAGATAGGCGCCGGAGGCGCCCTCACAATTGTGATGGCAATGTGCAGATAGTGACACACAGGCCTTTAGGCTCTGTGGAAGCTCTCTTGATTACCCCTGCCCTCCCTGATTCTCATATACTTCACCCTCCGTGTGTTGCTGACATCCGTGCTCAAACCAGAGCTCATGGAGCTGGTACTGGGGGATGGGGAGTCGGGCTCCGGGCACCCGTCGGTCAAGTTCCAGCTCCGTGACGCCGGAGCTTCGACAGGGGGGGGGGGGGGGGGAGTACCACACACGATGCCGTGTCGTCTGAGCCCCTGGTGTTGGGCCATCCCATGGCTGCCCACAGCGTCTGGACGCCGCGGGAGAAGCGCTGTTCCATTGGGCCCCAGACGGCCGGTGCATTCCCCATATACCCCCCATTTGCAGCGGGCCTCACGTCCACATCGGCGCGCTCCGTGCAGTCCATGGCCCCCGCCCACCAGCTGCACCGTGTGCCTGTGTGCCCATCCCCTGCCCAGGCACAGCCCCGGCACACGGCGCTCGGCCCCAGCCTGGCAGGGATGTATTAGAAGGGGGGGAGGGGGTCTGAAGGGGAATGAAGCACGCATACTTGGCTACCATATGACCTATGGCCTGTAACGAGGGGGTCTGAGGGGGGGGGGGGGGGTTGGCTGGCACCCCCCTCCTCCGAGGGTCCCCCTATGGTCCCCGCCGAAGGCGGGCGGAAAATCTATTGCCTTCGGCAAAGCACCTCGAAGAGAGGCTGACAGTCAGCCAATCAGTCAGTCAGGTAGGCAAGCAATCAGTCAGGCAGCTAGTCGGGCAAGCAGGCAGGCAGGCAGGCAGGCAGAAACACACAGTTTTGCTGTTTTTTCAGTTGTAGACTACCTGTAAAAACATTGGGCAACCCCTGGCATGCAGGACCACTCAGTGGTCGAGTGGTCGAACACCTGGCCGTTGGTTTGCCTAGCGCCGGTTGGATTCCCGACCGGTGATCGCCGGCTCAGCCGATCGACCGTGAGCCCTTATTATACTCGACCCTGGTTCGAATCCTTCTAACCACAAACTTTTGACCCCCCCCCCAAAAAATGGTGTCCAGTTTCAGGGGGTTACAGGTCTCAAAATCACAAAATCTGTTGGGGGATTGTTTTGTCGAGCAAATTATGATTTTACAAGGGGTTGGAGACCCAATATCATGCCTTGGGGTATGCTACGTGAATGACCCCCCCAAAAAGGGGGTGTATGGCGTCCGCGCCTGCGCTTGATCTAACAACCTCTCTTCGAGGGGATTTTGAAGCTTAAATCCTCTTGGCACCGAAGGCGCCGAAGCAAAGTTTTGGCTGTCATCCTCAAACATTGGAAGGCTCAATCATGGTCGGTCACAGATACTGGATGCCCCCGCCCAGGCACTTCCAGCCAATGTTCCATGTGTTCATCAGCAATCAACTGCTATGCTACATCCAGTCGTTATGATACAGCCTGCTATGTATACACATGATCTGAGATGGTACATGTGCACCTGACACACCGCATGGACCTGTTAGCAAACATTGGAAGGGGAGGGGGGGGGGGTTACCCCCTCTCATCCTGCGGCGTATGGCCGTTCTAATCCCCCCCCCCTGTCCGACGAACAATGTTGTCCCAAATTAATACGGTCCGCATGGGAGTGTTCATTGGACACGCCGTTCAGTGCGCGCGACAATATTGTGAAATGACGGTAACACATCCCTCGGCACAAGACACACAGCCCATTCAAAGTACAAAGTGATGGAGGCCTCCAATTCGCACTTTTCAGCGTAGAAGCCCTTGTTGCGGTCCCGCTTCATGCGGAAAAGCTAAACATGCTCCCTGGGCTTGGGGCCCTCCTTGTTCTTGGCATAGGCAGAAGTGGCAGCCTTGGGGACCTTTGGGACGGACACTGCTTGTATAGCACCTCCTGGCCAGGTGCAAGCAGAGAATCAGTCATGGTGGGCAATAGAGGTCCTGTAGTTGAGAGACACCATTCCCTCAATTCCCTCATTCTAAGTCCATACCCATCCACAGGCAAAAGCACACACACACACGGAAAACGAAAAGAGGCATCGGTATGCGAGTTCTGGGCAAATTTATCCACAGTTACTCACTACAACCCCTCATTTCCCCAATCCTTTGGCTTGAAACCTCGATTCTAATGGCCCGGTATATAATTAGGTACCTAATCAATTATGTCCTAAAAAAAATACGGTGCGAACGAAAGTGTTCGTTGGACGAGGCATTCGTTGGACATGGGGGGGGGGGGGCATCACTGGGGCCCGGGCCCTGTGACGCACCCGCGCCTACACGCACCACAACACATATCCGCAACGGGGGGCGACATAGGCATCCGGTTTGAGGAGGTCCATACCCCCCCCCCCACAGCAGTGCCACAACGGACGGCCCAAAGGGCTTGGAGGGGGGTGGAGGTGGGGATGGGGGGTGAATTCAGGTGGCCTAACCGACGGTGTAGGGGGAACTATTGGGTAGGTGTGCCCTGTTCAAACCCCCCCCCAAGAGCCACTGGATGGCACCCGCTCAAAGGCCCATCACTTCAAGGGGGAGTGTGAGGGGGGGGTGGATTCGTGTGTGCAATACACACTGCAACAACGCACTGTCAAAGCGTGACCTACTGCGTATCCGGGGGGGGGGGGGGTAGACCGTAGTGCCGGGGCGAGCAGCATGTGGACCTACGGACCGGAGGCAGCCATTAGGTGCTCTCAGAGGCAGAGGCTAGCCCTGAGCCACACCAACGCTGATACTACGGGTACCAAGTGTAGGTACCAATTTCATTGGGTACCACACGGGGTGTCCAACGAACACTCTTGTTCGGACCATGTTTTTTGAGGACTTTATTGTTCGCTGGACACGGAAGGGGAGGGGGGGGGGCATGAAATCCTGCCACAGTGGTTTTGAGGGGGCTTTCCCCAGTTTCCCCCTTAGAGGGAAATGGGAAGGGGCTTACGTTTCGGGCTACCCCTATCTGCAGGACCCCCCAACCCCAAAGATGTAGTAGAATGGCTGACGAGGAGGGACCCGCCTCCCCCCGGACCTCCCGGATCCGGATTCGTAGTGGGAGAGGCTCAATCATGGTCGGTAACAGATACTGGATGCCCCCGCCCAGGCAATTCCAGTCAATGTTCCAAGAGTTCAGCACACAATCAAACTGCTATGCTACATCCATAAGCTAAGACACAGCCTGTTATGTATAGCATAAGAACGTAGTGGGAAAGACTGGCGTACCCCCAAGCGGTGTACTTCATGGGGGGGCTTTTGCGCCGCGCGCTACTTTTTTGCGGCGGGTTTACATTGGGGGTGGGGCACGTGGGTGTCATAAGAGAGGGGGAGGGGGTCCACCCGCACCCCAAAAGTGTTTGTGGCCCAGAATGGCCCCAATCAATCTTCTCTTCGCTAAATTCCGCACGCCACACAAATTGGACTAAACCCTTGCTGTACCAACACCACACCACACCAATCCACCGGAAAGTGTAACCCCCCCACCCCCGGTGTCTAAACAACAGCAAAAGTCCCAAATCTGACGGATACAACACCTGGTGTTGTCTAGACTGGGGGGGGGGGGTATTTGTAAAGGGCAAAGTAGAACCTGTTTCCAAAACTTGCAGAAACAACACCTGCCGTTGTTTAGACGAGGGGCGTTGTTTGGACATGGGGGGGGGGGGGGGGGCAGGGATGTATTAGAAGGGGGGGGAGGGTGCGGGGAGTGGGGGTCTAAAGGGAGGGGGAGGGGGGTTTGGCTCGGAATGCCCTGCTCCGAGGGTCCCCCTGTGGTCCCCGCCGAAGGCGGGCCGAAAAATTGTGAAGCATAAATCCTCTTGGCACCGAAGGCGTCGAAGCAAAATGTTGGCCGTCAGCCTCAAACACTGGAAGGGGAGGGGGAGGGGGGGCCGGGGGGGGTCCAAGGGGGGGGTAACCCCCCCCTCCTCCGGCGGGGTACGGCCGTTCTAATACATCAATGGTGGTGGTGGAGGGGAGGGGGATACTTGATATGCAAGCGACCCAGCGAAGAGTGGGACCCCATTTTGTGGGAGGTCCCACGACAACCACTTCCCGAACGCCTCATGCACACTGGGGCCCAAATAAGTGGGAAATCTCATTACATTGACCGTGTACCCCCTTGAGGGCACATGGGGAGTGGTGGTGTCATGAGCTGTACCTCGTAGGGCTACCCCGGCTGCGGGTGCCGCGACCTGTTCTTTCCCGCGTACACTTGGCCTTTCGGGGGCCCGGCACCGATTGTTTGAAGCGAATTAAACAAAGGGTGACAACGGAAATGCATATAAATCCGTGGGGAGCCGTGTAGTGGGGGATCAATGGTCGGTTCCGATAGACTGAATGTCCGCGCCATAGACAATTCCAGCCATTAGTCCAGCAGTACTGCGAAGTCCAATCAATGCACGTGTCCCCTTCTTGGTTGGGGTGCTCCACTATGTAATGTACAGGGAGGCGTTTCTTGCGGTTAGCTCTGCGGGTCACTTGAGTGCTTGTCCTTTCTGCCATGTAGCCCCAGGTAGGCCCTCCTGGTGGTCCCAAGTGGGGCCCAAAAGCGTCATTTTGGGCTTCGTTGCACAACGGTGGGCCAATCACGTTTGCCCCATTGCCCCGAATTGCCCCCATGGATTATGGAACCGTGGTACAGGAGGGGGGGCTGATTCCGCGGGAGACAATTTCGGAAAGGGACCATTCCGCTACCCTTGCAAATCGAAAAGCTTAAAAGGCTTGCGGTCCCTGTGCGGCGACCAGCAATGGGGCCAGGGGTCTGCTGCGGCATTCTGGAGGCCGTTGTTGGGGGCGATTGGCGCAAGGCTGGCCAATGGTGGCCAGGCGTTCCAGGACCAGGGTATTGGGGGGGGGGGGGGGGCAAGGCTGAAGGAGTATGCCGCTTGGCACCTCCGGATGCACGTACATGAGGGAGGAATCCGCCACGCAGGGAAATGGGAGGGGGGGGAGTTGACCACTCGTTGTGGTGGGTGGGTGGCTGGGGGGGGCAAGGCTGAAGGAGCATGCCGCTTGGCACCTCCGTGTGCACGCGCATGTGCGCCTTTTGAGGGGGGAATCCGCCACGCAGGGGAATGGGGGGGGGCTGTTGCCCACGCGTTGTGGGGGGTGGGGGGGGGGGGCAGGGGAGGGGGGATCATTGTCACGAAGTCGCAAAGGCAGGAGCACCCAACCCAAACCCCCGGCCTCCCGCACACATCCCTGACCCCCCGGCGGGCGTCCAACGTCGCAGAATCAGCCCATGGCCATGCCTGGCTACTGCCGCGGTGCGCGAGTCTGTGTTTTGTGGTGGTCATGTGTTTTGTGGTGATCAGGCACTGCGCGTCCCAATTGACGCCCTCGGGCGACGGCCCGGGCGATGGAGTAGCGTACAGACGAGGGTCCCTGTGCCCTGGACGGGACCGGCGGAGGCCCTCACACCCACCGGGACACCACGGCCGAGGGGTGTCGGGGGATGGCGTGGGGCGTGGCCCTGGCTGAGGGCCGATGCAGGGGGGAGGTCGGGGCCGTGTAGGGCACAGGGCTGTGGTGGAGCCAGGGCACAGAACACGGGCCTTCATGGCCCCCCTTCACCGGAGCACCCGCACGGCACAAAGGGTACAGCACAGCCTCCCTGTCAGCCATGCCCATGACATGTCACTGAAGAGCTATTCTCTGTGACTTTTGCTTTGCACTGCTGCTCTGTGCCGAGTTAGGCTCAGGGTTGCGCAGGGCAAGGATGACTCACGATGGATGGAGCTCACATGATGCACTAACCTCCTCCCCCTCCGGTACGTTTCACATCCTCCGTGTGTAGCATCGGTGGTTCCCGGGCCGGAACTATGTTCGAACTGGAATACCTCCAAAACAAAAAAAAAACACAAGTGCACAAACACACACGCACCACAGAGCCGTGCAGCCCATCCGGCACACGGGAGCGCACGGACACATCCCGCAGTGGGAGGCCTCCCGTGGCATCCCCCGCGCTCAGAACAGCGCCCGTCGGAGGGCCCCGACCCCCCGGACCCCCGAGGGCCCCTCCATCGTCACAGACCCGTGAGCACTCGGCAGTTCCCCCCGCAGCCGGTGCTGTCCTGAAGGCGGGGGAGAAGAAGGGGTTCGTAGCGGCTACAGAAATGAACGTTCACGGGGACGCTCTCTGCTTCACGGTCAAGACATTGGGCAAGACGCAAGACCACAGAAACGGTGTTGAACAATGGTTGGCGGTCGGCGGTTGGTGGCGGTTGGTGGCGGTTGGCGGTTGGCGGTCGGCGGTTGGTGGCGGTTGGCGGCGGTTGGCAACGGATGGCGGTTGGCAGTTAGTGGTTGGTGGCGGTTGGCGGTGGTTGGCGGTGGTTGGCGGTCGTTGGGGCCTGTCCGGAAAAAAAAAACAGCTCTTAAGGACAGCCCTGCCCGCGGCCGGTGCGCCCCCCCCCCCCCGGGCGCTGCGGCCCCACATGGCCCATGCCCTGCCCCCCAGCCCCCCTTCACGACGTCCTCTGCAACGGCCGCGCGTTGGACGCCTTCCCCCCGTCCGGACCGCTCACGACTGCGGCGCTCGGCAGACACACGGTCTCCGGGGACCCGCGGGCCCGGCCGCGGCGGCGGGGGTGCGGCCCCAAGAGCCCCCCCCCCCCCCCCCCCGCGGTCCTGCCCCCGGCCGTCGCCCTCCGAAAGAGGCGGCCGCCGCAGCGCCACGGGACTGCGGAGGGGGGGCACACGGTTGTGTGGCGGGGGGCGGGGGGGGGGGGGGGGCTGGCAAGGCATGCGCCAGGCCCCCCCCCAGGGGCCCGGGGGGGGGGGTGCTACACGTAGCGCAGGGCGGCGGCGTCCACGCAGTTGCGCATCAGCATCGCGACGGTCATGGGCCCCACGCCGCCCGGGACGGGGGACACTTTGCTGGCCACGTACCACACGTCCTCGTGCACGTCCCCGTGGATGCGCATCTGTGGGACATGGGGATGGGGGTGCCCTGCATGGGCCCTCCGGTGGTGGGGGCTGGACCCCCCATTCGGCATCAGCGATGTATCAGAAGAGAGGAAGGGGGGGGGGGTCTGGGATGTATTGAAAGAGGGGGTTTTGGCATGAAAGGGGGGGGGGGGGGGGGCACAAGGCCTCGGTATCTGATTGTGTGCCTTTGGCGGCGCCTATTGGCCCCTCGCCACTGCTCATTCTGACCCTCTGTGGGCCCGAACGTGTTGTGGTTGTGTCAACAGAGCCCCTGGGGGGGGGGGATACGGGAATGCTTCAGGGGGCATGGGGTGCAGGATGTATTAGAATGGCTGTACTCCATTGGAGGAGGAGGGGGGGGGGGGCTCGACCCCCCCCCCGCCTCCCCAGACCAAAGGGACCATCGCGGGAAAAACGAAATTGGGAAAATCTGGTTGGGCCATTTTGGTATGCCACTAGTGTCTGGCAGGGAAACTGGTGCTCAGTAGCGGTCAGCTCCGTACCAAAGGCCACTCAGTAATACCCGCCCCCCCCCCCCCCCACCACCGGAACGCATTAGGAACGCGCCGCGTCCCTCGCATCCGGCGGTACAGATGTGCCCAGCCCCTCATTTCCCCAATCCTTTGGCCTGAAACCTCGGCTCTAAAACCCGGTGCCTCATCAATGAGGTCCCAAACAAATACGAGTGCCCGTTGGACATGGGAGGGGGGGGGGCATTCTTGAAGGTCGTTTCAGGAGGTGTTTGCGTGGAATCCGCAGTCGTCCCTGGACCCCAGCAGCCCCCCACACCCACATACACCACCGGCCTGCTGGGGCTGCCAATGCCTAGTGGGAATTGAACCAAGGCTATTATTTTGTAAGACCACTGCACATACCACTAGAGCACTCACCATCACTGGCACACTATTGCTCAAGAATCACATAGAGCCTAAGGGGTGAAAATTTTTGTCCACATGTTTGTAGCTGCACAACAACCAAAAGGAAGGTGTGTTTGGGGCATGGGATTGAGATCCAGGTCATGCAGGACGCCGCTCCGCACTGTTTGTTCATTTGCTCATTGTCCCCACTTGATCAGGAGAGGAGGACCACCTGCTGGGTCACCATGTGGGTCCTGGATCCCGAGGTCCTCGACCTCCATGTGGGGGGGGGGGGGACAAGTGGCTCCACCTTCAGTACAATTGGGCACGCTTGAAAGCAACGGCGTCCGTCACCACATGCCCCGTCAGCACAAGTTGGCCGGCCGCCCCAGCACCCACACGCACCCCCCCCCCCCCCCCATTCACCCACATTCCGATCCCCGGCCTCCCCATTGCCCCTGCGGTGTGCCATGACCGGACATCCATCCAACACCACCCCACGCCCCCATGCCACGTCCATCCCCCCCCCCGGCCTTTGCCTTCCACACAATGTGTGTGTATCAGTGGCCGGAAGGGCCTCCCCAGTGCAGCGCGTCCACGTGCTGGAGCCGGGCACACTACGCCCCCACTCACAAGCGACGGGCTCTCTGCAGACACTACGACCGGATCACGGCAGAATCAGCCCCAGGCACTCCGGGTGGTGACCCAAACTGCGCCCCATGCTCCCTCGCTCACGGGCACGGATGCTTTGGAAGGGGGGGAGGCACCCCCCCCTCCGAGGCACCCGGCCTATGCCCAGCCGCTGTCCCCCTGACGCCAAGTGCCGGCCTCAACGGCATTTGTAACCGACAGTAACCGCCCCCAACCGCTTTGGCAACCTCCTCCAACCGCCTGCCCAACCGCCTCTGGGGCACAAGGGGAGGCGCATCACTGTGCCTGTGGTGGGAGAGGAGGGGGTGTGTGGGTTGGAGGAGGGCGCCAAAGCGGTTGGGGGGGGTACTGTCGCCCCCTTAAAAGCATCTATTCCCTCTTGGGCCCGTGCCGCCACCCGGTGGCCTCACATTCGGTGGACAGAGCCCGAGTGTTCGCGGGTCCAGCCCAGCGTTTGTTGGATGCCACTCCACGTCCCGCGGCCGCACCGCACCCCTGAAGCCCTACCCCCCCCCCTTGGGTCAACGGCACGGGCAACAGCCCCGTCTCCGGGACGGCCGACCCCCGGAGTAGTCAAACAGGACAAGTCATCCGGGGGCTCCGTTGACACAACCAAAACACGTTCGGGCCCACAGAGGGTCAGAATGAGCAGTGGTGAGAGGCCAATAGGCGCCGCCAAGGGTAACCCCCCCCCCGGTCATGGTGCGGAGGGCCCCTGTCCAGTGCCGTGCCGTGCTGCAGCCGCGGCCTCCCCCGCTGCCCTGCACCCCTCCCCCGCATGCCCACGCCTGTGCACCTCCCGGCACCCCCTCCCCCTCGCTGCAGCAGGCCCTGTCCTCCACCCCCCCCTGCAGGGGCCATAGGGGGGGGGGGGGGCGGCTGGCACGAGGCCATGGTGTTGGTTTGCTTGCCTCACCGGAGGGCAGTGTGGAGGCAGGCGGCCGGACTCGGTAGGATCCCCCACCGCCACGTGTGCGGGAGGCACGCCCCCGCGCCAACTGCACCGTCCCTGGGCCCCTTTTGCACCAACAGCACCGCCCGCCCCCCCTCCCCCAACATCCCCTTGCGCCCCCCCGTATGGTGATGTGTGAGCTGTCACGTGTGTGTTGGTTGAGACGAAATCAGCACAACAGGCAGCACATGCAGATCACAAGAAGGAGAGAAAAAGCTTGTCAAGAGCCAAAACGGCCCTAGGCGCCTTTCGCAAAAAGTCTGTGAGGAGAATGTGCAGGTGACTTTTTGCGTGGGAAAGAGGGCAACATCAGCCAGTGATCAAATTGCAGCACATACATACAATACTATATCATGAGGTAGACAAAAGCAGACCCTCCCCTCCCCTCCCCTCCCACCGGAAGGTGGGAGGTTGGCGATGCTCTGTAGCACAACCCAGTCGGTGTTCCAATCAGCGCACCAGTCATGATGCCTACCCGGGTGTGAAACATGAAATGACGCATATCGATAGTCGTCCCAATGTGCGCAGCGGCTGAGCCACGTGCACACTAGGCCGGCGATATGATGTTTCGTAGAAGGCAAAGAGGGCATCAGAAAAGCGATACACCTGCGGCTGGGACCTATGGCATAGGGGGTGCGGGCTACAACCCGTGTCAAGGCGCGATGGGCAGCACGCAGTGTGACTGCCGTAGAATGTCCGCACAGGAGTCCCATATTGATCCATGCAGCGCAACTGAGAAGTAGACCCCCCCAGGAGCGAACAAAAGGAAGACAATTTACGAGGACGCTGGTGTATAAGTTAGCCAGCGCGCTGTCTTGTACGGCCCAGGAAGACTGTAGTGGGGGCCCTAGCTTCAAGGACCAATTGGCAGTGAATGCAGATGGATGTGCAACACAAGAGCCTTGGCCGTTTGCGCGGTGCATACATATGCCTAAGGCACGAAGTTCGCCAGTCATGCACATCGACTTGCACTGGTCTGTAGGTTTATCCATGCAGGGGCAAAGTACGGGTAGCTTCCACACCGTAGACAATGTATCGCACACTTCGCGCATGGCGTCCGCAGCGCGTGGGCCTCTAGAAGCTACAATAATATTGTCTCGGAACTGGGCTAAGGCCATAAGGCGACCCGTGGCAGTGCGCCATATAGGATACCCTCCAGAAGACGTACTGAGAACGCCCCATTGTCTGGATCGTGCCTTGTGCAAGTGGAATGCCCATATACAATATAGATCGGCGGATTGTGCGCTAAAAGATCCGCCCATTGGTATGGCGAAAAGTCGCTGCCAAACCTGTCCAGCAGCCCAACAGAAATTGTCGCGACACAAGGAGAATTCAATCAGTTGAATTAAGTCCTCATGTGTAATGACAGAAAAGTTAAAATCAGTGGCTTTGCCAGCACGATCCATTGTCTTGTCGGTCTTATGGATAGACCAGCACATTTGTGTGGCTCGCCACTTGCGTTGTGTTTTAAGCCATTCTGTGCTGTCCCGGAGGTACTGTACAACCAGTTTGGGGTCTACGTTATTAAACTGGTCTTTACAATCGGCTTCACCGATGTAATCACACGACCAGGTATCCAGCCATTCGTACCAGGCAGCGACGCTGTGTACGTGGTGGTGGTGAAAACAGCCAGTAATTTCGCTGGTCAAAACTCGCAAGAAACATGAAAATGCACGCGCAGCAAGGCGCAGCCGGTGTCTGGGTATGACGGGCCTGGAAACAGCACAAATTGGACGCCAAGTGATGGCAGGCAGGCATAGTGACTTTCCCTTGCCAATTAAATACAGCAGTGCCATACGAGCGTCCCGAGATACCGACCAGGTGCGTCTGGTGAGCAGTTCAGTAAGGCCCTGTATGATTTGTTTTGGCGAAGTGTGGTGTGACTGGTATTTTTCCTTGCAAAGAAACTGTTGTAGTTGCTGCCACATCCAATTGCGGCAAAAGCCCCACAGTGCTCCAGGGAATTTGTCAACGACACGAACAATGGCTACAGTGGAAACTTGCTCTGCAATATGTTGTGCCCAGTTCAGCATATTCCCAGTTTCAGGAAAAAGATGCTGGGGCAGTGACACTTCCCAGTTCTCAGGAAACGGGACATTCAGCATGCGTGCAAGAGCAACGCATTCAGAAATAGCCTTGGTACGGGCATCTGCCCCACGGATAGGGAGTGGATCTTTGGAACGTAGCACCTGTTTTTTGTAGTTCAGGGTGACAGGCAAAAGTGCAAAGTGACCCTGATGCAGTGTGACAGTGCCCCCTAATTCCCAGATACCACGATGTATTTCGTCACAGTGACAGGGGGGTGGAACATCGATTCGCTCACACTTGTTGCTGTGACGTTCAAAAATAGAACGGGTCGTGTGTGGGACTGTGCGCACCAGGAAGATCCGTGACTTCAGGGCCTGACGTTCCCAGGAAGTGCATTGGACTCTGCGTAGCATGCGGGTGATGATGCGTGCAAAGGCAGGTTTTTGCTCTCCATTGAGGTATGGGACTCTCACATATGCAGGCATGAAAAGAGGAATCTGCAGTTCTCGTGCAATGCTAGCAGCTTCCTTCTGCAGAGCAGCAGTCCGGACAAAATCTCTGTCAGCCTTTGCAACAGACAGGCTACGGAATACTTGTACAGCGCGGTGTGGTACCTTTTTACAGGGTTTCCCGTTTTCATGTGGGATTGCAGGCGGTAGGTCGTTGATGGCCCATCGTCTGTACTTGTCCCACCAGGCCCGCTCAGCAATGGCTGCTGGCAATTTACCCCAGACTGCCTGTAAAGGTACAATGTACCAGTCCTCCAAGTTGGTGGTCCGTAGGAGCTGGTGTAACCGACAGTCCTCGGCGTGTGCCAAGGCAGTGGTAATGCGTTTCCGAAGGCGTTGAATCAGAGCAAGGTGGGTACGCCCAACATATATGCATATCATATGCAAGTGCAAAATAGCATAAATGAATTCATCAGGAGGTGGTACAGATATATCCCACGAGTGAACACGAGAAGCAGCTCGGATCATTTTCAGGGAAAAATGAGACTCATAGGGGAGGTACTTCATGCGGAACTGCATTGCAGCAGCCCAATTACCCAGCTGCTTGTGTGTGTGTGCGTGACGTATGCAATGTGTGCATAGTCGGCAGACAGACTCACGGTCGGGTATAATGGCATCAGGCAGAACATAATGTTTTTTTCGGCTTTGGAAAAAGGCACGTATGCGACTGTGTTGGATGTGGTCCAAGGACGTGCATGCCTCAGGAGTAGCATACAAGGACCATGCTGTCACCTGAAAGTCAGCTTGAGCAATCAACATCATGTAGGGCAGGCTATGGAGCATTGTGTGTGCCTCCTGTGGTCTACACCAGATCCAGAGTAACATGGTTTGCTGCAGGGTAGGCACACAGTCACTTACATCAGACCAGATGGCGTAAGCTGTTATCTCTTCATGCTGGGGAATGTACTTGTAAAATCGGTGCTGATGGTCTAGTGGCTGGTTACTAATTTGCAAGAGACATGAAACGTGGAACCACAGTTGATGGGCTTGTAGCGTAGCAGAAATGAATCGTACAGCATGTGCTGGCGGACGGGGGGGGGTAGCAGAGACGTCCAATTGTCTGCACTGGTGCCACAGAGCAGTCTGTGCAGATGCACCCTGCTTGAGAGTGTCTATGGCAGTTTGTATGTCACGTATAGCGTGATCTGTTTTATTGTCGATGGCGTGATACATGAGGTATGCGCGCGCTTGTGTGTTAGTCAGGCCGTATTGTGTTATGCTGTGTGTGTCGGACATGTGTGGTATCCTCATGGGGTGATAATATTGCTTTGTGACAGGAGTGCATGATGTGGTGGCACGCAGTATGTGTTGTGCGAGGGAGACGTCAGCCATTAGATGCTGTAGATGTGATTGAACATCGGTGATGACATCATCGAAGGCACCTTCGTCAGGGCAGGTCAGCGGCTCTGGCCTCCCCTGTCTTGGTCGGAAAAAATGTGTGGATGCACTTGTGCGCTTTTCAGGACGGATCGAATGCAGCTATTGCGCGCGCGTGTGTTCTCACAACCACTTATGGACTCAACAGTAGCGACCATTTCGTCTGTGGAATGGACTTGTAGCCAGGCACGTAGTCGAGTGGTATACCGCTCCTGCCACTCCTGCAGTAGTACATCCAGCAGTTGTTCTGTCCATTGCGGATCATCTGATGTGAGAGGTTTGATCTTTAGCCATGGCTGTTGTCCTTTGGGCCGTTTTGGGGACCTGCTGGGAGCTGGAGCACCATCACGCTCTGCCATTGGTACTGCCTTGTCATCGTTGGCAGGGTCATAGAGGTCTCTCTCGTCATCATCGTCAGAAATCTCAGCAACGACGCGCGTGCGTTTTTCTCTACCACAGGCCTGCCACTCCTCAAGCATCTGGTCAAATTTCTTCTTTACTGGCTGCCAGAATTTTTGGATAGGAAGTCATCAAAGCGTGCCTGTCCATTATGGAGACTGGCGTCAACTTGTCGTTTCCACGTGGGCAGACCATCCAGGAGTTTATCAAACTCAGTCTCTTTTGCTTGAACAGATTTCAGCGTGGTATCGGTGCTGGCTTTCCATGTGTACAGGTGGTCTACCCTGGTAGTCAGTTGCTTCACATCAGAGCTGAGAGTATCATACTGAGCCAGAGCCTTTTTGATGGGAGCAAGTTCCTCAGTGATGCGGTCATCGAGAGTGGCAAATTTTGCATCATATTCCTTGACCTGGCTAGGAACTCGGCGGAAGCAGTCACTTATGTCATGTCCCAGTACTCCACACCAAGTACAGACGCGGATATCATCAGACTCGCTTGGATTGTGTACCGGAGCAGAGGTAGTAGGACAGCGGCTTGTGGAGTGGTCTGTGTTGCCACATCTGAGGCACCATACATTCAACGTTGCGGCCTGTGTCTCAGCAGTGTGGTGGGGGCAAGCACGGAGCCAATGATTGGGGTCGCCACATTTCAGACACACGCCCTGAGAGCGGCGTTTCGCAGCAGTGTCGCAAGAATATGACCAGTGGTCGCCGCCGCACCATGTACAAGGACTCGGAGGCTTGGCTGGTTCTGCATCTCCACGTTCAGGACAGTCGTACGAATAATGACCACTCTTGTGACAGTTCCCGCAAATGATGATTCGTCCGCGACCTTTGCCTCCTTTTCCACCTTTTTCTCTTCCTCCGTTGCCGCCGCTCGCCGCTGATGTAGAAGCCATCGTTAGAGCTACTTCAAAGTACTCAAGGGATTAATACAAACAGGGAAGGAAGTACACAGTGCTGCAGATGATCTGGGTGAAGTTGTATCTGCCGAACGGACAGTACTCGTTACTGCCAACGGCGAGGGATCCCCGTATGGTGATGTGTGAGCTGTCACGTGTGTGTTGGTTGAGACGAAATCAGCACAACAGGCAGCACATGCGGATCACAAGAAGGAGAGAAAAAGCTTGTCAAGAGCCGAAACGGCCCTAGGCGCCTTTCGCAAAAAGTCTGTGAGGAGAATGTGCAGGTGACTTTTTGCGTGGGAAAGAGGGCAACATCAGCCAGTGATCAAATTGCAGCACATACATACAATACTATATCATGAGGTAGACAAAAGCAGACCCTCCCCTCCCCCCCCCAAACTGCAGTCTGTAGCCCCCTCCCCCCATGGGCCGTCGGCCCTACGCCCACCAGATCATAGGCCGGGGGGGGGGGGGGGGGTGGCCAACAACTGCAGAAGAGGCGCGCTGTCGTCGCGCGCGCCGCCCCTCCCACACCGCAGGCGGTGCATGAGGCAGGCACCCGCTTCGTCACGGGATCGGGCGCGAAGGTGAAGCCCACGTCGATGACCACGGCCCCCGGCTTGACCCAGTCCGCCCGCACCAGGTCAGGCACCCCCGTCGCCGCCACCACCACGTCCGCGTGCCGCGCGATGGTCGGCAGGTCCTGCGTCTCCGCGTGCGTGATCGTCACCGTGGCGTGGTACTCCAGCAGCAGCAGGGCCAGGGGCAGCCCCACCACGTGGCTGTCGCTGATGATGACGCAGTGCTTCCCGCGCACCTGAGGACCGCGATGGGCGGGGGGCGGGGGGGGGCCTCCTTCCAGAATGGAACGCCGGTCCTCCGGCTGCAGGATCACCAGCAGACGGAGGACGGATTCGGGATATGATTTTTTTTCTTAACTCGTGACGGAAGTTCCGCCAAGTGTCCGACGGAGTCGGGATACGATGCAAGGGGCAACGACCACCAAAATCACCATCACACAGCACCGCACAGCATTGGGAAAATGCATCATTGATCCCTTTTGGGCCGTATTTTGGTTCTGAGTTGCCTTTTTGGGACTTTGTGGGGCGTCAATGTGGGCTCCAAATGGGCCCAAACCACTTGGTGGTTTTGTGGTTACGGTAGCCCCCCCCCCCCCAAAGAAAAGAGTGATCTCGTCCCATCACATAACACAAAAGCTGTCACCCACATCCCACGCCAGTATCAAGAATAACCAACTCAGATTTGTCCTTTGCTCAGAGTGAGCATGATGGAGCCAGGCTGCTGGCTCAGCGCCATGGCAGCTGGTGCCACTTTGTCGGCGCCAAAATAGTACAGAGCTGGGGCAAGAGTGCCTGCGTGCGGGCAGAATGTGCTGCTGACTGGCAGCAGGAACACAGAACATCAACTAAGACAGAGAACGGGGTTGCCTGGGATCATCCCCTCGGTGGTGTCCTGGCCCACCCCTCCCCACACAATCGTCCTGATCCTGTCACACTGCCTGAAAACTTCAGTTATTTGCATAACTTCAGTTGGGCATCGCAGGAGACGGGAAACCGTTTGGAAAATTGTGTTGTTGACCCCTTTCAGACCGGGGGTTGTGGCGTGCTGCGCCCCGGAGAAGGCCGCCGAGGTTGTGGATGATTGCGGAGCGTTGCGGGGGTGTGGAGAGGGGCGTGGAAGGGTGGAGAGGGATTTGTAGGTTTGTTGAGGGTTGTTGTGGGCCGGATCCCTCGAATGTGGAGGATGCACTGTGGGCAGGTTTCAGTGTTGTGCGTACAGTCCGCGGAACAATTACCCAAGGCAAATATTACCCAAAAAAATATAACCCAAACAAATTGCGGATTTTCCCCACCTCTCGGGTCCCGGGATCGTTATCATTTGTTCCATTGCAGGCCCGCGTTTCTTGCAAGGTCTGGTCAAGAACTTTCAAAGAGTTGGTGTTTCATTTGGATGAATTTCGGAATATGTTTGTGATGGCTGTTGGCTGGAGCATACCCCAGCCATTTGTCCCGCCCTGTAACTAAACCATGAATGGTGCAACTCACATCAGTTTTTCCGTTGCATTGTGCTGGATCGTGGCAGGGAAGGGTGACGTCCCCTTTGCTACGACACCAAAAAATTACCCACAAAAAATAACCAAAAAAAATGGGCTCCGTTGGCTAATTTTGGCGTTTGGTAATTCTTGCTCTACGTGTGTGTGCGGGGGAGGGGGAGTCAGTGTGATACCCGGTCACAATCTGCGGTGTGGATAGTCTACTGTGCAGGATGCGCGGCGTGCATTGTGCAAGGTTCCCCACCAGCTCGGTCCCTGCCAAGTCCTGGTTGGGTCAGGGTCCCTGAAGTGGTGTCAGCAGTGAGGCTTGCTAACTCCCTTGCAGCTGCCACTTGCGGCACCTGCTCCCGGCCGCCACTGCTGAGTTTCTTGCTCAAACTTTGTGTGTTTGTACTTCATACCCATCATCCAATAAAATTTCGACAGCATCTGAACCAAGGCAACAGAACTCTTTCCCATTCGCGTGTGCTTGCTACTGCGACTGCCGCATTTTCCGCATTTTTTCCGCATTTTCCGCATTTTTTGCCGCATTTTCCGCATTTCCCCCGCATTTTCCGCATTTTTTTGCCAATCGCGGCGACCGCATCCCCCCCCCCACTGGGAAAAGCGTTTCTGACGACCGTTTGACCCACAGGTAACCGACCCTACCCAAGCACGTGCCTGGTGCGCCATTCCTTGGTACCAACAGGGCATTGAGGGGCTATGCACCAATGTGGAAGTGGCTCACAAGTGTTCCCATTCTGCATCATCGTCACCGTCCGGGGTGCCCAACGCAGTGCATCGCAGTCAAACACAGCGAAGGGATTGCAAAGGTAGGCATATGGTCACTTTCAAGGCCAATGTTTTGCCATTTGTGACTCCTAAACAGGATCGTTGAGCCCACTCGCTGGGTGTGATAGCCAGTACACAGTGCACAATGTACAAAGGCGACTACACAGCGCCCGGAGGTGTTTGTTCGTTTGCTTATCCAGGTTGGTTGTTCCAATGCAAACGGCCCCCTGCCACAAACAGCCTGAACACGCAACCAGCCAACAATGGCTTTTGGGGGGATTTTTGACCGCCTTTGAGACCTGCAAGAGCTACCCTGGCTGGCCGGCAAAAAATGCGGAAAATGCGGTTTTGTTGGAATGGTGTATGCCCCTCGAAAGTTTTCCCCAAAATTGTCCCGAGGCCCCTTGGGATGCTCCACCGAGTGGGTTTGCCCATTTTGAGACCGGCGTGCCCTGTTTAGGCCCCCCAAAAGTTCTAAAACGGCTTAAGAATGGGTCGGTTTGGGACCACACCAGGACCCACAACCCTCCAAAGACGCGCCCCAGCCCGTTGCGCCAGGGGTGGATATAGTGGGGGGGGGGTCGTCCCCCCCCCAGCCCCCCCCCCCCCCCCCGATGACGATTACGATTACGGTTTACCCGTTTGATTGAACTCGCCACTTTGCCAAAATGGCTTGCAATTCCGAATCGTCTGTGCCTGAACTGCCTGAGCTCGTCGTAATCGAAATCGTCATTCCGTCATCCCTGGCTCAACAGCCCCCCCCACCACCCCCACCTTGGTAACGTCATCACTACTATATCCACCCCTGCGTTGCGTACCGCTGCCACCCCTGCGCCCTCCGTCAGCAACCCCGTGCCCCGCAGCGCACGCCCACCTGCACATCATAATACTTCAGCAAATGCAGGACCCCCCGGGGGGTGCACGGCACAAATGTGTGCAGCCGCCACGCCAGCCGGCCCGCGTTGAGCGGGTGGAACCCGTCCACGTCCTTCTCGGGGGCGATGCTGCTGAGGAGGTCCCGGGCGTCCAGGTGCTTGGGCAGGGGCAGCTGCAGCAGGACCCCGTCGCACTCCTCCTTCGCGTTGTACGCCCGGATGCACGCCCGTACTTCGTCGGCTGCGGGCGCCGGTGGTGGAGGTGACTCACCCCCCAGACGCGGATCACCGCCCCCCCCCCCCCCCCAACCGGCTCAACATGGGGGGGCCACTCCCAACACCGCCACAGCCCAAACCAAATCAGTGGCGCAACACCAATACGGACCCCCTGTGTGACATTCCGTTGGGTTGTTGTTTCTTGACAGGGGCCTGGACAGTCACCCGCTCTTCCCTTCGCATGTTGCGTCGGGTCGCTGCGTTCTGTCGGCCGCTGCGGCCGGTGCTCCTGCTGGTGTTGTTTCGGCGTTTGCGGAGCCCAGTAGTTGGTGTGTTGGGGCTGTGCTGGATGTGGCAGGATGTGCTGGTTGCGCGTCAGTGGCGCCCAGTAGTTGGCGTATTGGGGGGTTGTGCTGGTTGTTGCCGGGGTCGTTTGACTGTTTTTGTTGTCCACGGGCCTCTGTCCACAGGCCGTCCGTAGCCTGCCTCGCTGTGTTTCTGTGCGGCCCAGGTGCCCTGCTCCTCCACGCGTTGCGAGAACACTTTCACGGCGATGGCTCTGAGGCCCAGATGTCACGTCATGGGGGTGTCCATGTTCAGGGGCACACGAATGCCCCGTTCGGAGTGTACCAGGGCCCAAACAGCGAATGGCCCACCAGCCGCCGTTCGGTACGCGTCCAGTGAGCGAACCACGTTCGGATGGCGAATGACTTTCACATTCAACAGAAAGCGCATGCCAAAGTACGTCCTGCTGACCAGCCCCCCCCTCCTCGTGGGCCCCGTCACTGTCTCTGTTGCTGCCCCCCCCCAAGGAATGCATTGGAAGGGAAGGGGCCTCAGAGGCGGCCTCAGGGGCGGTTAGGCAGGCGGTTGGAGGGGGTTTCCAAAACGGTTGGGGGGCGGTTACTGTCGGTTACAAATGCCGTTGAAGCTGGCACTTGGCGTCAGGGGGACAGTGGCTGGGCATAGGCTGGGCGCCCTGGAGGGGGGGGGGGGTGTACCTCCCCCCCTTCCAATGCATCCCTGCCCCTCGCCCACCGTTCTTTTGCGGGTCCCCTTAGGCCACTTGAGGGTGGTCCTCCGTGGGGCAGAGGTGTGTGGTGTGCGCAGTGCTGTCCCAGCGGTGGAGGCGGGGGGGATGTGGTGCGCGCGGATGGGGTGTGCGGGTGGTGGGTCAAGGGGGTGGAGGGGTCTGGGGGGTCGCGTGGCACGCGGCGCTGGCAGAGGGACCGCGGCGGATCCAGGGCGCTGGGGGGGGGGGGGGGATGCACACTGCCACGCCACCGCCTGCGCCGCCAAAGAGGGACCATCCCCACCTTCGCTTGAAGGTCGATCTCAAAGGGCACTCAGGCTGCAGCACTCCTGTGGTACTGTGCAGACGTCTGTCGCAACCTGACCACCCCTTTGAAAAATATCTTTTTTGGGGGGGTACAGACCAACATGAGCTGGCGCAGCCCGCTCACTTCAGAGTACTCCAAATAACCTCTCGGAATGAAGGTTCAGAGCCGTCCGGTGCTACGGCGATCCCACAATGGCCGTGGTAGCGGATCTGACACGGACTGAGGATTACCCTGACCCCCCCTTGAAACCCCCCGTAGCGTGCGACAGCCTTCCATTGGGGGGGGGGGGGGGGTGAGACGGTTGCCAAGTGACGGTCTTCCGGGGATGGGGGGATTGCAAGCGGGGAGGGGGTCAGGGTACCAGCGTTACCATGGGGCTGTCGCACGCACGTGTCCAGCCAACAAACAGCGCAACGCAGACCAGACAACAACACTTGCGCGACGCACGCACGCACGCACACGCACACGCACACGCACCCGGGGCGTGTTCTGGAAGGACAGTCTCAAAGGAGCGAAAGCCCAGGGCCTCCGCCGCCGCATGCTTCTGGGCCACGTAGCGTTGGCACGGCTCCTGCGCGCCCACAATCACGACCCCCAGTCCCGGGGTGTGGCCATACTTCTGCTTCAGCCTCGAGGCGTCCTCCCGGACCTTATTGAGGACCCCTTCCGCCGCCGCGTGGCCGCACAGCGCCTCCGCTCGGGGCCGTACCACCACCGAGAGGCAGCACAGCCCCCTGCGCATGAAACAACACGCTGTGCACACCAGGGCAGGGGTGCCCCCCTCCCTCTGCCCCAAGGCATGGCATAGAACCTCTCGTCGGCTATGGGCTGGGGGGAAATTGGCTTGCACATGGGGGGGGGGGGGGTCGTTCGAACCCCTTTCCCGGACCCCCCTCCCTTCTGGGCTCCCGTGACGGGGACGCCCTACGGGCTGACAGGGGAGGTTGGCCGCACACAGGTCAACAAGCGCTCCACATACGCACGTCCTGGTATGCATATGCAGCAATGTTCGGCAGTTCCAATCATCGTGCTTTCTTTCCCTGACCGCTATGTACACGTATTGAGTCACATGCTGTGCCATGGCTGCCGTGTTTTGTCGACCACCAAAGGCAGTCTGCATTCTACTACTGGGGCAGCTTCCGTGTTCCGTTTGACCCTGCACTATGGCTGGCACGCAATTGGCCACAAGTCAGTCGGTAACGTTAGGCTGTAGGATGGGGGAGTCGGGAGGCAGGCAGATTTATCGGTGATTCCTACGTTTCCTGGTTGAACTTACATCTGTGCTAAACTCCAATGCAGAGACTTCATCACTGGACATAAAATCAGGCTCATTCTGACAGTCTGGCGACTCAATGGTGGACACCTGCGAGAGGACAAGCGAGTCGTCAGACAAAGGGTCACTAGGTAGTACTTCGGACTGACTCTCTGCCCCAAATAGTCGCCTCACTGGCAAATCGTGTTGATGTGGCTGTGGTAGCTGGAGGGCCCTCAGCGTGAAGGGTGTGCACAGATCCGCGTCACAGAGGGGGGTGACCTCCACCCCTGTGAGTCTTGAGTTAGGCTCACCTTCCAAAGGGTCCCTTGGGGGGGTAGCCAGGGGGGTGAGGGGGGGGGGGTACCCTTGCCCGGACCGTGGCGTACAAGGGGGAGGATAGTCTTCCCGCTAGCGCCAATTCATCTGCTCTGTCATTACCTGGTATTCCTGCGTGACTTGGCACTTTGACCCATGAGAATTGGGCCAGGGAAACATCCAGAATCTGCATCAAGTCAATCCAGAGATCTACATTCGTGACTGGGCCTTGGGCGGAAACCCAACCATTGGCACGCCACCGCATGGCGTTGCCTTGCAGGCCCGAGTGCACATAGGAAGAGTCTGTCATAACAGCTACCTGTACCGCCTGTTGGCCAAAGTGCATCACTACCTCCAGCACCGCTCTCAGCTCCGCTCGATTCACTGTTTGTCTGGTGTGTGGTGGCAAGTGTGAGGCCGACTCCCACCCCTGTGGGGAGTGGCATCCCCACCCACCGATCCATCCCACGCCTTTAACCCACTCCGCCGATCCATCTGTAAATACTAGGATGCGCCCTGCCGCCTCATGGGTGGCTATTTCAGACTTTGCTGCTACTGCCAGCTGCAGTTTGTGAACCTGTTTACGATGTCGCTTGGCTTGTCGTTCCTCGGCCTCCTCGGCTGGTGCTGCATACTCAATTTTTTCCATGAGAGGGGAGGTTGGGGGGGGGGGTGTCCTGAGGTACCACAACATATATGACTCAAAATGATCCCCACGATGCGCGGATCTCTTTGAGGTCTGTATCATGTGGGAAATTTTTCGTGAAAAAAAATCTTCCAGGCCGCTTTGTGGCGCAGTTGGTGAGTCATCATCAGAGGTTTTAGACTAGCCTCTTGGGACTGGCCTGTCACGAGAGCCACTTTCCTAGACCTCCCCCCCCTCCTCTGGAGGGCTCGAATGACCCCCCCCCCCCCCCCGCGCAAGCCAATTTTGCCCATGCCATGGTGCCGCATGGCATGGCATGGCATGGCGTGGCGTGGCAGGGCATGGCAGAGCAGGGCATGCTGTAGCCAACAGCTTGCGCCATGGCATGCCGCAAAGGATCAGGCGCAGCGAGTGAGTGGCAGGGCCTCAACACAGAAGCTGGAGCGCGACCTCGTGGCGGCAGTGCAACGGTACGCGGCGGCGGTGCAAGCGACACCCGGGGAGGTGGCGGCGGTGGGCGTGGCACTCAGGGATACAGTCTGGGCGGCCCTCTATGTGGCAACACTCATCCAGTCCCTGAACCTGCTGAAGGAATGGTGGGCTACCCCAATGTTGTGGAGTTGGGACAGGCCGTTGTGCCCTGATGGAGGCGGGCCGGCCTACGCCCGTGGCACACGTGCTGCATGAACTGGCGGTGCAAGGGCCGCCAAAGGATGTCAGCTCACCTGCCCTCGGCGACGGCTGTAAGGTGACGGTGGAGCTGGCCACCAAGGGGCGGGGTCGCTGAACGTACCCCCCCAACCTGTGGTCCATCTGACCCATATTGAGCTTGGGCCGGCTCATCCCCCCCCCCACAACCACATTCACGTGTATTATCATTTGATATGAACTCAAGCACAAACGCCCAAAAGATATGTTGGACGCATGTGACTTGATACCAATCCTATGGCACACTCCGGTCCAAGTCGGGCATGTGCCTCATTTGCCCCACCCATGAGTGTGCGCATTTTCGGCCATTTTGGAGCAATTTCCCACATTTTCTGCCCGCCGTGCACCATGTTCAGCCCCCTTGTGCACGCCGGACGCATGGACCAATGGACCATATATGACATGGGTGATATGGATATTGGTCCCCATGGTTCGCACACCACGTGGGCGAAGCGGAGCAACCTTCGTTAAGGTGCTAGCCCAAAGTGAGTGTGGACGATTTTGCCATTTTGGCAATTGTGGACCCAATTTGGATTGTCACCACGCCGAGTGGCATGGAGATCATTGAGAGCCAAGGGCATGGGAGTCTCCGTTGGACTCCCGGTGGATCGCAAATGGAATGGCAGATCTGATCTCCAGGCCGGCGTGGAGATATACCATTGGGGATACCCCGAATTTTGGCTCATTTTGAGCAGCCAAAATGACCCCCTTTTGGGACCCCAATTACACCCCCTCGTGTGGTCAGTTGGCGGCCCCATATCTCTATGCCCACAAGGAGCCCGGACCTAATTCCAAGTTGTGCACTCAGATATAGGTCCTAGGTCCTGCCTCCTATCCTGTGAGCCATTGGCCTTGCCCTGGCCGGGCGAGCCATGCGTGGGAATGACGCCAATTTTGGTGATTTTGGCATCATGACCCCACTTGACGAACCCGTGGTGCCCTGATGCCGGGACCTCAGAGGGAACCAGGTTGGGTGAGGGCTTCAGGGAGTTCGTACTCGAAGGGCATAGGGTCAGTTGCCTCGTCCCTACCTCTGGCGGGTCCGGACGAGGGGTCAATTTTGGAGATTTTTGAGCTAATATCAGTTTGGGCTGAAACAGCCCATTTTCAGCTACCAACTCCTAGGGGATAATGGCGGGGCCATATCTCTGGCGCAGAGAGGAGTTGGGACCTGCCGTTAAGGGAGCATAGGGAGCCACTGTCGGTTGGCCTTGGAGCCCCTTGGTTCCCAGGAACTCGCCTGTGGCTGGGCGGGACACCTCCCCTATTGGCAGGGTTTCAGGTTCCGGACTGAGCAGGGCATGGGTTGTGTTTGAGCCCCCGCCCCCACCAGCCACTGAGAGGGTCGGACCTGGGATTGGGATATGAGTTGGGACTGAGTGTCTATTGTCCTGTGATGCCCTTACCCCAGTCCAGTCTTAACCCCATGTGTACATATCCTGATGTGTTGCTGTACATACTTTTGTTCCCTTGTTTCAGAGTGGCAAGGATCCTGAAACGCTTTGTCACATGACACGAGCGTGATGATGCCCCTGTGAGCGCAGTGCTTTGCCTGCCTGCTTGCTTGCGCGTGTCCACCGCAGCGTCCCGTGGCCAGGCCCCCCACGGGAACGCGTCAAAAGCGGGAAGAAAGGGGCAAGAAAGGGGGAATAAAGGGGGAATAGAGGGGGAAGAAAGGGGGACAAAAGGGTGAATAAAGGGGGAAAAATGGGGGAAGCAGGGGGGAATAAAGGGGGAAGAACGGGGGAAGAAAGGGAGAAGCAAGGGGGAAGAAAGGGGGAATAAAGGGGGAAGCAAGGGGGAAGCAAGGGGGAAGAAAGGGGGAAGAAAGCGGCAATAAAGGGGGAACAAAGGGGGAATAAAGGGGGAAGAAAGGGGGGAGAAAGGGGGAATAAAGGGGCCTGTTGATAACGTTTCGTGGTGATGACGCACACTCGGCTGGATTCTTTTATGCTTGTCAAACTGCCCATTGTTTCTGAACTACAATTGTGGCTGCGTTGTTGGTGCAAATATGCCTTGCCTTCTCCGCTTGCCCCGGGCCCTCCCTTTCACCGCACAATGCCAAACACCAGTGAAGTTGGATAAACTGATATACGAAAGCAAACCTGAGAAAAATGGCACTTTGTGTTCAAAACGTAGGCCATAAACTCTGTTTAGTCCCATTTGGCCAGTGGCACAGACTGCATCTATTTGCACCACTTCCTGAGAAGGGCAATCTGCACAAGCAGATGGCAATGCTGCCACCAACTACAATGTTGGGGGTAAGTTTTGTGGTATTTTCCCCAGTCAATTATTCTTAAACAATGACATAGCAAAGCAGTCTGTGCCAAAATGGAGCCATCCCACCGGGGTGCCGTAGCAACGGGCCATACGCCGACTCCCTCCCCAAAGTGAAGGGGGGCAAAATCAGAATTGGTGGGGCCCACAAGTTGGCGGAAATGCGACATCGCCCCTGCATTCTCGGGGGTCCCCAGAAGTCAAGGGGACAAAATCAGAATTGGTGGGGCCCACAAGTGGGCGGAAATGCTACATCACCCCTGCATTCTCGGGGAACCCCAAAGGGATGGGGACAAAATCAGAATTGGTGGGGCCCACAAGTGGGCGGAAATGCTGCATCATCCCTGCATTCTCGGGGATCCCCAACAAAGCGGACAAAGTCAAAGCAAAAGAAAGCCGAAAAGAATTTCCCATGGTGTCCCTTTTCCTGCCCACGCCCCGCAGACCAATCCCAATGGGGTTTGAACCCAAGGCCTTCAAGCTGCGGAGGCACTGCTTTACCACTAGGGTGTAGCCCATCTCTGACATACCTCCGCACAGGGGTGGTATTGATATTTGGTGCAATTTGGTTTTCATCCACTATTGGGTTCTCCTAAAAAAACTGAGTATTTTGAGTCTCTACTATGTCAAGCAAAATTTCCGTAGGGCGCCTTTGGCGCCCATGGTCCGGCACTTCCGGGCCAAAACCCAGCACGGAGGGGGGGGGGAGTCGGCGTAAAGGGTCCTGTCCCTGCGGCCCCCCCGTGAGCCATCCTTTGTGTCACCTACGAAGGCTCCCACCATAAGAAAATCAGGAAAAACACCAATGTTCACAGCAATCATATTGTACTGGATGTTAGCATCCACACATGCAAAAAGTCACAGGTCTTGGTTGAATTTATTTGAGTGTATCACACCTGCACGGAAGCACAAGATGCTCATACCCCCCCCCCCCGTGCCCAAGAACCAGCAATGTTTGACCGCGGAACCAGGGGTTGGTTCTTGCGCACACTTTTCCCCCTAAATTTGACCGCGGAACCAGGGGTTGGTTCTTGCGCACAGCCGTGGGCAACCCCGTACCGCGGAAAAAAAATTTTCCGGCGCGTTGCGCCGGGACATGCGTGCCCTCTCCTTTCCCACACTTAACCACGTTGACAAATGAACACCAAAGGAGTGAATCGCAGCTGACTGGGCTGTAGTGTGCCTTCCAACGTGCATGGGATGATGGGACGCGAGAGGTTGGCAATTAAAGCAGCTGGGTGCCTCACCAGACGCTCATTGCGTTTGTACTCAATCTGCACTGTCTCAGACTGGGCACCAGGACCCAACACAGTGGCTGGAACAAGAGAGCCATCAGATCGCCGATAGAAGACAGACTCACCGGCAGTGTACATGGGAACATCTATGGTACAGAACAAGGAATGGAAGAGGTGGTGCAAAAGCAAACATGAGCCTGTGAGTGACTGATAGGGTCCCCCCTGATGGGGGGACCCAAAGTAACACACATGAAATGATGTCCTGCACACCTGAATAGCTGTCCTACATCCACCAGAAACATGAAAAACCCACTACCCTGGTAAAAAAAGTGATGCGAGAATTTGACCGCAGAACCAGGGGTTGGTTCTTGCGCAAGGTGGTTCTTGGGCACGGGGGGGGGGGGGTACAACCACTGCCATGTTGTCCCGCACGTGTCACACCCTGAAGATGTCTCAGGGTTACGCCTGTTGCAACATAGAGCGTGGATTGACCATCGCCATCGCCTTTCCCTTGTTTTTCGAATGAGGGAGATTGCAATTGTAGTTGGGCTGAGAACAGGAAGATGAAGAGGCAAAATGGACAGGGTTGATGCATAGAAATGAGGGTGCTGAAATCGCACGGTGCGCACCGCGCACCACGCACGTCAGAGGATGTACCGCTTTGGTGCAATGAATACCCTTTTTCGTTGTCACTACCGGATCCATCCTTGGGGTAACTAGCGACGACTCCAAAGAATCACTCTCCGGCACAACCACGCGCTTGTCGAACATTGCCTTAGGAAAATATTTCCGAGGCCGAAATGGTTGGTTGCGGAGGTACAAGCTTATTCACAAACTGCTGGGTATGCCGCATGCACCGTAACCATAATGTGGAGGCGCTGCATGCCGTCATCAACGTCAATACCACGTTTGGGGAACACTCTGCGGCAAACACCCCGACTATACAAATGTGTGAAGGGGTGTTCAGCCCTGCCCCTAATAAAACTGTGGCCGTCATTATATTGGGCACATTATGTGGGGAGGTTTCCTTTTTGGGGTTTGGGGTAGGGGATCACACTGTGGGCACGTCTTGGAAACCCCACATCAAGGAGAAAGACCTCTCCTTTTTTGTACGTTTGTGCATATGTATGCATCCATCATGCCCAGATACCCCCAAATAATGCTCCTACAAGCGTGTTCTACCGATACACACAAATAGCGTCACCATAGTGTTGCATTCAGTGCCCACTGTCCACGTTTCAGCAACATTTAGTGTGAACATAACTTGTATGCGCACCGGGCTGACGTCGCACCGCGCGCACTGTGCAGTAAACACCCTCAATGGGTGGGGCAAGAATTGAACAGCTCAGCTCAACCACGAAACCATTTAGACGTGACCAGCAAACAGCAGGTGCAATGCACATTGCAATGCACATCAGAATGCCGGAGTGTGTATATCCAACAAGAAAATGGCTGAAGGCCATCCTTTTTGGAGATGTGTGTGGTGCCTGCCTGGTCCACCCCCCACCACAGTCCACCCCTGAATGGGGACCTGGGGTCCGAGACTTGGATGCACCAGTGGCTTGCAGTTGCATGGAGTTCATGCATCCCGGGGGGAGGGGCTGAGATGTACTTCGTGGCCTCAAACGCAGTGGCAGCAGATCAGAGGTCTGCAAGGGGGCCACGGCAGGCCTCCTGGTTGGAGTCTCTGAGGGGCGAGTGGCTCTGAACGGCATTGCACTAGATTTGGAGACAACGTGGGATGTGCCTCACTGCAAGCACCTGAGATGAGCCAGAATGCACCGTCTCCATTCATGTACACCGAGGCTCTGCAGCCGTCTGTGTGCTTCCCTCGTTGCTCACACTTGTTTCCCCGCCTTCGTTCACCGGGTCACTCGGGCCCGTGTATGGCTGTGTGCGGCAGGGAGGCCAGAAATATCGAGAGGCATTAGGAAACCCTGGCCGGGCATGTATGCAATCCCTGCAGTGCAATATGCATTGATAGCTTCAGGTGATTGTCGTTTGGCGGGAGTTTGGACCCTGGAGTTGGATGCAGTCAGTAGGCATTGCCATTGCCCAGAGGCTGCACTACGAAGTGGCAGGCACATGTACTGCGTAGCTGCTACTTTTACAGAAATGGAGTTGAAATGGAGTTGAAGACCAATGGTCAACATATTCTTCTGGGAGTTGGGGTGGGGAATGTTGCCCCCCCAACAGCACCTTCCATTTGTTTGGGCCGGCGCTGTCTAGGCAGCAAGCTCCATCGGCAGCACAGGAGCTGCACAACATGATTTCGCAAATAAGAAGGGAATGTATCATCCTTGGCGCTGCTATTTACAAGGGGTTGGTGGAGAGGGGGGCAGCTTCAGCAGCACAGGATGGCCCCATACACTGAAAACCTCTCCAAATCTTACCCAGCCATTATGCAATGTGCAGGGATTATTCCACGTGTTCTGGCTGTCGTTATTGGCCATCATGGGCATCAGGGGCTGTGAAAACATTTCGGATCGAAAGATCTGTGGTCCCAAAAAAATCCAAAAACAGCGGTTCAACGCCCACCCTGTGCTTAGACAAGGCTGTGCTTGCGCAAAGGGGAGGGGGGGTAACTAGCAACTTTTGTTGTTGCTATGTGCGTCCCACAGATCCCTCCTCGGTGCGGCAGCGGCAAGGGGCTGGGACCATACGTGTGATGCCAGTGCCACGCACTGTGTACCATGGGTTTCCTTCACGAGGAGAAAATCAAATCCCTTTCCATACGGCCTGTGCGCTGAAAGACCCATGGTGCACCCGGGAGAACAGAAAGCGCATGCCAGACAAACATGGGCACCTGTGCAGTCAACCAGATGAGGACTGCTTCGGACCTTACAGCACACCGCACCCAACCCACCCTGAGCGCTGGATTACCGTACACAGGCAACGGAAAAGCGTTTTTTGGCGCTTTGCTGGCTGGCGACTTTGGGCCTTTGCCCAGGCAATTTGGTCAGGTCGGCCAGGGAGTTGGGCGGCGAGCTGGGCAATTTCGAGGGTTGGCCAGGCGAATCAAGAAGGACCGGCCTGAACCAAAAGGGGGGGGGGTGTTGCTCACAGCTATGAAAAACAAAACAGGCCGAACTACCGCACTGCATATCAGCAGCTTATTGGCCCAGCTGCCGGCAGAGTGCGTCGTCACCACCTTGGGTCAACCATGTTGTTAGTTGCTTGCCCGCAGCAGTCGGATTGTCGGCGACGCACTCATCCCGAGTTGCGTAAGCAGGCACCTTGTTGTCAGGCAGGTCCGCAACATTCTCCTGAAACCAACCCCTTTGTGCGGCTGTCATCTTCTCCAGCAGTGCTTGATATGCCTCCTCAGCCGAGATGCGATCATTCGGGTTCACACGAAACATGCGACGCAAAGTCTCTTGTAGTGGGGCGCTGCTATCATCAATAGCGGTATCCAGTATGGCTGTGATGTGTTTGACTGCGGGTTGAATGTGATTCTTTATCGCATACCGCAAGAAGAAAAGCTCCTCGGCCTGGATAGGGGGTGGCTTCAGATGATCAATCTCCAAAATGATGAGCGCAACCGTCCACACGTCCGACTTCAAGCACAAATCTTGCTCCGGCGGAAGCCAATTATTGCTCTGTACCTTTCCAACAAAAAGAAATAATGTATGTAACAATAAAGTCCGGATAGGGCAGGGATGTATTGGAAGAGAGGAGGCATTCGCCTTTTCACATCCTGGACGCTAGTGCGATTGAGGGGATCAGGGGGTTAGCGGGTGAGAGCTCATCTATATACAGCCGTACACAGATATGAAAGGCCCTTACCCCCCCTGCCCCCCCAGCGTATCGCGGCGCGACGGAACGACCTGGGCCTCCATCCTATGTGAGATCCTCCGAGGAGTGACCCTGCCCAGATCTCGGGCTGTGCGCTCCCCCATCTGCGCCCGCAGGTGCAGGTGCGACTGTGGTGGGTTGGGCGCCCCCTTCCCCCTCCCGATGACTGCACTTGCCGAGTGAAGCCCAGGCTCAAGAGCCCCCCCCCCCCCCGCAGGTCAGCAGACGGGCTGCTGCACCCCTGTGCTGCGAGGGGCGCCGCTGTCGGTCTGCCCCACGCGCTGCCCTGCCCTCGCGTGCCGCACTGTCGTGCTCCTGTGCCTGCCCTGCCCGCCCACGGAGGGAGGGGGGGGGGGGCTGCGCCGTGCCGGAGGGGTGAGGAAAACCACCTTGTCCCTGACCCTGGCCCTGTCCCTGACACCCCTGACCCAGATGCCTGCACCACAGAACGTCCTGCAGCACTCTTCTGCCCCAGATCCTGCCCTGCAGCATCCTGCTGCCCCTGATCGCTGAGGGGTGGGGAGGCACCAGGACCCCGCCCAGCCCGAAGCCACCCTGCAGCCCCCTGCTGCTCGTGATCCCGGGGTGGAGTGGAGGAGGAAGAGAGGAGGGGCGGGGGGTTTGGGGGACCCCCCCTCCTCCTATGCAGGCCTCCGCGCTAGCCGCAACCGAACTAGCCGACTAGCCGCAGGGCCATGGAAAAATGGGGAAAATGGGGGAAATGAGGGACAATTAGGGGAAATGGGGGGAAATGGGGTAAAATGAGGGAAAATGGGTAAAAATAGGTAAAAAGGGGGGAAATTGGGGAATTGTGAGCAATTACCAATGATACAATCTAAGAAATATGGAAAAAATGGGTGAATTTTGTAGGAAATCGGAAATAAATGGAGAAAAATGGGAAATTTTGGGACAGATCCCCCATTTTCCCGACCCCATTTGTCCAATTTTTCCACAGCCTCGCCACCTTTCCCTCATGTTCCTTTGACAAAATTTGCTAGCCGAACTAGCCGACTGGAAAAATAGGAAATTGTTAACTAGCCAACACTAGCCGATTTCTCGGCTAGCGCGGGGGCTTGCCTATGGTCCCCGCAATTGGATGCTACCAGGGATTTTTCATTTGTAGTTTGATGGTTGCGATAAGTACCAAGGTGCGAATTCCTGCCCCTGCTGGCCCCTGGCGGTGCACTAGGAACTTTTCATTTTTGGTCTGATGTTTCCCATGGGTCCCAGTGTCCCACTTTCTGCCCCTGCTGCCCCCTGGTGTACCAAGAATTATTAATTTGTGGTTGAATGGTTCGCATGGGAGCACGGCAAAACGTTTTGCCTGCACCATGCCCTGCAGCGGCTGCAGGTGGTGCTGCAGAGTCCGAAACCAGCCGGCTTGCCCACGATTAGCAGCAGCGATAAGCGCCGTTTGCTGCGAGAGGGGTGCAATGCGACTCGCCCCCCCCCCCCCGTTTGATCCCCCCCCCATGTTGTGACGCCCCCCCCCCCTGAGGGGGGGGGTTTCACCACAAAAAGATAGCAGTAAAACTGTAGTAGTTCTGGTAAAACCTAAAGAAGATGTTTCTTTGGCGCCTTTGGCGCCTAAAATTTCCTATGCTTTTCGGGCCAAGTCACCGTCCCCCCCCAGGGGGCGGGGGGATTTGAAGGGGTGGTGGGGTGTAAGGGAAGAGACAGCCTTCTGTGCCTCATTGTACACAGTGGCTCTCCTTTGCCCAATGACAGAATCACTCCCCTTGAAATGCATCGCACTTGCAATGAGATCATCGGTAATAACAGGGAGCATTGCCTTTTCGACAACAAAAAATTTCTGCATGCTGTGAGCCGCGACAGAAAACAACACAACAGGGGTATTGGGTTAAGCAGCAGGTGGATCCCCGGATCTCCCCTGTGCATGGAAATCAGCAGATCAATAAAGGACAAGAAGTGCAACAGGTGCAGCGACACTGACTGGGCCTGTTGCCACCCATATGGGATCCGGATCCAGACTTGTAAGAAAGGTGCTCTTGTGAGAAAAAGAGCTGTGGCCCTTGAAGGCCACACAACAGACCGTCCAGTCTGGTCTCATTGCTGACCAACGCTATAAATCACGTGGGATGTGGAGCGGCTCTGCTGGGTGATCTTCAAAAAGCTCAGCCACAGAGGAAACAGGGGAATCATCATACGGCAGGAAACAGTTGTCAATGGTTGAAGATGCCGAATGAAGAAACAATGGAGAAACTGGCAGCCAAACATCATGTGGTGCATGGTTTCTGGAGCAACAGACAGCCCAACACGGAACAACAAAAAATTTTCTGCCTGGACGCGCAATTTCCTGTCAGCCTCAAACAGTGGAAGGGGAGGAGGGGGGGGGGGGGGTCTGAGGGGGGCAGGCTCTTCCTATGGTTGTTGGCCGATCTACTACATCCCTGGGATTGGGGTTTGTATGGCGGTGTTCAGGCAGCACAAATTTTATAAAGTCCGGATAGGGGTTAGTGCGTGGGTGTCGGGGGAAGACACTTGGTGTGCAGGGGTTGCGCCCTCGCTGGACTCCGGCTGTGGTACTGCCACGCTCTTGTCAAAGTCCGCGAGCTTGAGGAGCTCAACGCCCTGACACGGTCGCTGCAGGGTGCAAAACACGTTGCCTGGCTTGCCGTCCCTCCAGTTCAGGTTCATTGCATGCAAGGCCCTCAACCCCGCCAAGAGGCAAACTGCTGCGCCAAGGCTTGCCAGTTCAGGGTAGTCATCGTCAACTGGATGGTATAAGCGGCCACGCAGGTCCCCTCCTTGACAGTATTCGGTCACCATGTACCCGCAAGCTTTGTGTTGGTATGCGGCCCATAGCCGCAAGAGGCAAGGGTGGCCGTCAGGATAGGCCTGATTGATGGTGCGAAGCACCGCGAGTTCCCTAATCAACCCCTCCTTTTGCACCCGGCTCCTAGCGTCGACCTTCTTTATCACTGCATCAACTTCATCACCTCCAGGGACCTGCAGCGAAGAATTGGAGCGGAGGAGGGGGGGGGGGGGGCTTTGGGCTTTGGGCTTTGGGCTTTTATTCCCTGTCCAAAGAGGGGCTTATGGGCCCACGGATTGCCTCTATGGGGAAGCCAGGCTCAGGCGCACCTCACTCACCCGGCTGCCATGCGGCCTGTGGGCGGGGCACACGCCATCTGATGGGTACGTGCATGTGCTGTTGGATGTAGAGGCCACTCAGCCCGCCATTCGACTGTGTAGCCATTTTTGGGTGGTGGGGGAGCCGTGGGAGGGGGCAGGAGTGGGGGGGGGAAGGGAAGGTAGGACCACCCACGGGTACCTGCAGGGTCCCGATTCCCCGTGTTGGCGTTGTGGACTCCTCCCCCTCCACTGGGGAAGAAAGAGGGTGGGAGTCGAACCGACGTCTGCTATACAGCAGTCCATGGGGTTGCCTGCTCAGCCACGCGGCTAGCGAAAAGTAGGGGCGACCAGGGATGTAGGGTCGTGGTCATGAATACCAAGGGCGCGTGCGGCATTGCAGGGTTGTGTGCCGCTGGCCTGGTGGTGCTGTTGTGGGGAGTGCTGCTGGGTAGCACTGCTTGGTAGTGCTGCCGCTGGGCGACCCGATCTTGGGGGGATGTTGGGGGGATGTTGGGGGGATGTTGGCGGGATGTTGGGGGGATGCTGGGGGGATCTTGGGGGGATGTTGGGGGGATGTTGAGGGGATCTTGGGGGGATCTTGGGGTGATCTTGGGGGGATCTTGGGGGTATCTTCGGGGGATCTTGGGGGAGCTTGAGGGGATGTTGGGGGGATCTTGGGGGGGTCTTGGGGGCACCTTGGGGTGATCTTGAAGGGATCTTGGGGGGATCTTGAGGGGATCTTGAGGGGATGTTGGGGGGATCTTGGGGGGATCTTGGGGGGATCTTGAGGGGATCTTGGGGGGATGTTGGGGGGATCTTGAGGGGATCTTGGGGTGATCTTGAGGAAATCTTGGGGGGATCTTGGGGGGATGCTGGGGGGATGTTGGGGGGATGTTGGAGGGATCTTGGGGGGATGTTGGGGGGATTTTGGGGGGATGTTGGGGGGATGTTGGGGGGATGTTGGGGGGATGTTGGGGGGATCTTGGGGGTATCTTCGGGGGATCTTGGGGGAGCTTGAGGGGATGTTGGGGGGATCTTGGGGGGGTCTTGGGGGCACCTTGGGGTGATCTTGGGGGGATCTTGGGGGGATCTTGAGGGGATCTTGAGGGGATGTTGGGGGGATCTTGGGGGGATCTTTGGGGGATCTTGAGGGGATCTTGGGGGGATGTTGGGGGGATCTTGAGGGGATCTTGGGGGGATCTTGGGGGGATCTTGAGGGGATCTTGGGGGGATCTTGGGGGGATCTTGAGGGGATCTTGAGGGGATCTTGGGAGGATCTTGGGGGGATCTTGAGGGGATCTATGGGGAATCTTGGGGGGATCGTGGGGGGATCTTGGGGGGATGTTGGGGGGATCTTGGGGGGATCTTGGGGGGATCATGGGGGGATCTTGGGGGGATCTGGGGGGGATGTTGGGGGGATCTTGAGGGGATCTTGGGGGGATCTTGGGGGGATCTTGGGGGGATCTTGTGGGGATCCTGAGGGGATCTTGGGGGTTCTTGGGTATCCTGGGGGGATCTTGGGGGGGTCTTGGGGGGATCTTGGGGGAACCTTGGGGTGATCTTGGGGTGATCTTGGGGTGATCTTGGGGGGATCTTGGGGGTTCTTGGGTATCCTGGGGGGATCTTGGGGTGATCTTGGGGGGATCATGGGGGGATGTTGGGGGGATCTTGGGGGGATCTTAGGGGGATCATGGGGGGATCTTGGGGAGATCTTGGGGGGATGTTGGGGGGATCTTGAGGGGATCTTGGGGGGATCTTGGGGGGATCTTGAGGGGATCTTGGGGGGATCTTGAGGGGATCTTGGGGGGATCTTGAGGGCAACTTGGGGGGGATCATAGGGGGAATTTGGAGGGATATTGAGGGGATCTTGCGGAGATCATGGGGGGATCTTGGGGTGATGCTGGGGCGAACTTGAGGGGATCGTGGGGGGACCTTGCGGGGATCGTGGAAGTATCTTGAGGGGATGTTGGGGGGATGATGGGAGGATGTTGGGCGGATGTTGGGGGGACCTTGGCGGGATCTTGAAGGGATGTTGGGGGGATCTTCAGGTGATCTTGGGGGGATCTTGGGGAGATCTTGAGGAGATCTTGGGGAAATTTTCGGGGGATATTATGGGGATCTTGGGGGGATCTTGGGGGGACCTTGGGGGGATCGTCGGGGGATCATGAGGGGATCTTTGGGGGGATGTTGGGAAGATTTTGGGGGGAGGTTGGGGGGACCTTGGCTGGATCTTGGGGGGATCTTGCAGGGATCTTCAGGGGATCTTGGGGGGATATTGGGGAGATCTTGAGGGGATCTTGGGGGGATCTTGAGGGGATGTTGGGGGGATCTCAAGGGGATCTTGGGGGGATGTTGGGTGGATGTTTGGGGGATGTTGGGGGGGTGTTGGGGCGATGTTGGGGGGATGTTGGGGGGATCTTGGGGGGATCTTGAGGGGATCTTGCGAGGATCTTGGGGGGATCTTGGGGTGATATTAGGGGGATCTTAGGGGGATGTTGGGGGGATCTTGAGGAGATCTTAGCGGGACTTCGGTAGGATCTTGAGGGGATCTTGGGAGGATCTTGGGAGGATCGTGAGGGAATCTTGAGGGGATCTTGGGGGGATCTTGGGTGGGTCTTGGGGGGATCTTGGGGGGGATCTTGGGGGCATCTTGGGGGGATCCTGGGGGGATCTTGAGGGGGTCTTGGGGGATCTTGGGGGGATCTTGGGTGGATCTTGGGGGGATCTTGATGAGATATTGGGGGGATCTTGGGGGCATCTTGAGGGGTTCTTGGGGGATTCTTGGGGGGGACCTTGAGGGGTTCTTGGGGGTTTCCTGGGGGGATCTTGGGGTGGTCATGAGGGGATCTTGGCGGGATGTTGGGGTGATCTACGGGGTATGTTGGGGGGTTCTTGGGGGGATGTTGGGGGGATCTTGGGGGGATCTTGGGAGGATGTTGGGGGGATCTTGGAGGGATCTTGAGGGGATCTTGGGGGGATCTTGAAGGGATCTTGGGGGGATCTTGGGGTGATCTTGGGGGGATCTTGGGGGTATCTTGAAGGGCTCTTGGGGGGATCTTGAGGGGATCTTGAGGGGATCTTGAGGGGATCTTAAAGGGATCTTGGGGGGATGTTGGGGGGATCTTGGGGGGATCTTGGGGGGATCTTGGGGGGATCTTGGGGGGATCTTGGGGGGATCTTGGGGGGATCTTGGGGGGATCGTGGGGGGATCTTGGGGGGATCTTGAGGGGATCTTGGGGGAACTTGGGGGGATTTTGGGGGGATCTTGGGGGGATCTTGGGGGGATCTTGGGGGGATCTTGAGGGGATCTTGGGGGAACTTGGGGGATTTTGGGGGGATCTTGAAGGGATCTTGAAGGGCTCTTGGGGGGATCTTGAGGGGATCTTGAGGGGATCTTGAGGGGATCTTAAAGGGATCTTGGGGGGATGTTGGGGGGATCTTGGGGGGATCTTGGGGTGATCTTGGGGGATCTTGGGGGGATCTTGGGGGGATCTTGGGGGGATCTTGGGGGGATGTTGGGGGGATCTTGGGGGGATCTTGGGGGGATCTTGGGGGATCTTGGGGGGATCTTGGGGGGATCTTGGGGGGATCTTGAGGGGATCTTGGGGGTACTTGGGGGGATTTTGGGGGGATCTTGGGGGGATCTTGGGGGGATCTTGGGGGATCTTGAGGGGATCTTGGGGGAACTTGGGGGGATTTTGGGGGGATCTTGGGGGGATCCTGAGGGGATCTTGGGGGGTCGTGGTAGGATTTTGGCGGGGTCATGAAGGGATCTTGGGGGGATCTTGAGGGGGTCTTGCGGTAATCTTGGGGGGATCTTGGGGGGATGTTGCGGGGATCTTGGGGGGATCTTGGGGGGATCTTGGGGGTATCTTGAGGGGATCTTGGCAGGATCTTGGGGGGTTTCTTGGGGGGATCTTGGGGGGGTCTTGGGGGGATCCTGAGGGGATCTTGGGGGTCGTGGTAGGATTTTGGCGGGGTCATGAAGGGATCTTGGGGGGATCTTGGGGGGATCCTGCGGGGATCTTGGGGGGATCATGGGGGGATCTTGGGGGGATCTTGAGGGGATCTCCGAGGGATCTTGCGAGGATCTTGGGGGGATCTTGGGGGGATCTTGAGGGGATCTCCGAGGGATCTTGCGAGGATCTTGGGGGGATCTTGGGGGGATGTTGGGTGGATCTTGGGGGGGGTCTTGGGGGTATCTTGTAGGCGTTTGAGGGGATGTCGGGGGGATCTTGGGGGGAGCTTGGGGGGAGCTTGGGGGGAGCTTGGGGGGATCTTGAGGGGATGTTGGGGGGATCTTGAGGGGATCTTGGGGGATCGTGAGGGGATCTTGTGGGGATCTTGAAGGGATCTTGGGGAGATCTTGGGGGATCTTGGGGGGATCTTGTTGAGGGGGTCTTTGGCGGACCTTGGGGGGATCTTGGGGGGATCTTGAGGCGATCTTGGGGGGATCTTGGGGGATTCTTGAGGGGATCTTGGGGGATCTTGGGGGGATCTTGAGGGGGATGTTGGGGGGATGTTGAAGGGATATTTGGGGGACGTTGGGGGGATCTTGGGGGAATCTCGGGGGGACGTTGGGGGGATCTTGAGGGGATCTTGGGGGATTGTGAGGGGATCTTGTGGGGATCTTGAAGGGATCTTGGGGAGATCTTGGGGGATCTTGGGGGGATCTTGTTGAGGGGGTCTTGGGCGGATCTTGGGGGGATCTTGGGGGGATCTTGAGGCGATCTTGGGGGGATCTTGGGGGATTCTTGAGGGGATCTTGGGGGGATCTTGGGGGGATCTTGAGGGGGATGTTGGGGGGATGTTGAAGGGATGTTTGGGGGACGTTGGGGGGATCTTGGGGGAATCTCGGGGGGATGTTGGGGGGATCTTGAGGGGATCTTGGGGCAATCTTGGGGGGATCTTGGGGGGATGTTGCGGGGATCTTGGGGGGATCTTGAGGGCAGATTGGGGAGATCTTGGGGGGATCTTGGGGGGATCTTGAGGGTAGATTGGGGAGATCTTGGGGCGATCTCGAGGGGATCTCGGGGGGATCTTGGGGGGATCTTGGGAGGATCTGGAGGGTAGATTGGGGGGATCTTGGGGTGGTCATGAGGGGATCTTGGGGGGATCTTGGGGGGATGTTGCGGGGATCTTGGGGGGATCTTGAGGGCAGATTGGGGAGATCTTGGGGGGATCTTGGGGGGATCTTGAGGGTAGATTGGGGAGATCTTGGGGCGATCTCGAGGGGATCTCGGGGGGATCTTGGGGGGATCTTGGGGGGATCTGGAGGGTAGATTGGGGGGATCTTGGGGTGGTCATGAGGGGATCTTGGGGGGATCTTGGGGGGATTTTGGGGGATCTTGAGGGGATCTTGGGGGGACTTACCTGGTATTTCACCAATGCGATCTTTCCGGTTGCGGTGTCGCAAGATATGATTCGCGTGATGGACTTCAGGGTTGCAGCCTCTCCGTGGAAGGAAACGTCAACACCATCATGTTCCACTGTTTGTACGAGCCGGGTCAAGACTGGGTGAAGATCAACTCCTCGGGGCAGGCGTTGGTCCTGATGCGTTCGGGCGGCATGAGCGAGCCTCACCTCGTGCCCCGCACCCAACGGTTTCCACCGTTTGGAAGGCTGCACCTTGTGGCTTGCTATGCCGAGGGCGGCGGCACATTGCGCAAAGTTGTCCCAATACCTACGCCTCTGCTGTGGAGGCTGCCCATTGCACTTCTCACAAGGCTTCGTTCCCGGCTTGTTCTCCACTGGACGGGTGAGTACGGGGATTCCAGGACGCCCCAAAGGCATGTGGAAAAGACTGAAGAGCAGGCAGCAAGTAAGCCTGTCCCCAGGGCGGGTGGGCACTACGACCATACAGTAAATTGTACGGGAAGTCTCACCACTGTGCCCCCCCCCACCTTCCCGCGATCTAGCGGCGGGGATTCAGAACCATAATCAGTCGAAGTAATGGCACAACATCGACCAGGACTTCTCGTTGCCAGGGCCTATCGGGGGGGTTCAATTTGGTAGGTCACAGATACTGGATGACCCTGCCCAGGGACTTCCAGCCAATGTTCAATGAGTTCAATCAACTCCTATCGGAACTACACCCCTCCCCCTCCCCGAGAGATGCACCCCCCAAGGTATGTTTGGTCCCCCCCCGCCCCCCCCCCCCCTGTAGGTGACCACCCCGTGTTGGCCAAAAGTGCCGCCCCCCCCCCCCCCTGCTGGGTCCCCTGGCGGATCAGGCGAACAGACACAAAACGCGTAGCAGACTGCGGGAACAGGGCCCTGTGTGAGCGCCAATGTCACAAAGTGCTCGTCCGCTCCCCCCCCCCCCCCCCCACCCGGCGAGGCAACCTAACCTAGAGCCATCCATGGCGTCAATAATCCCCCGCCCGCCCCAGTCATCCCTCAGCGCTCAATGCACGTGCTATGGGACGCCCGCCATGCACAGGGCCGATGCCAACGGACCAACTGGCGGGGAAGGGGCACGCAACAAGTGCAGCTCAAGCGCCAATAGGACTCGCATAACGCTGTGTGAGCGAGCGATGGAGCGCCGCGGGGGAGGGAGTGGGCGAAAGGCTCAGAGACAGGGGCCCTCGCTCAGACGGCTACGCCCTTCTGTGGAGTTTGCCCGTTACCCCCCCCCCCCCGCTTGCAATTGCCGCTCTTTGGCTAGCCGTAACCGGTGGTCATTCGATGCACCCATGGAAACCATAAACAAACTCGTGTGCCATAAAAATCTAGGTCTATTCCGGCACCCTTGGGAATCGGACACGGCAGTAGCCCCCACACACATATTGACCCCACGGCAGATGCAATTGCACACCTCCCCCCAATGCACCACATATACCCCACAAAACACAGGCAAACAGACAATGATGACCTCATCCAGGGACATGTCTAGATCACCACCACCATCACTGACATTCTCATTGTGGCCAATGGGTCCTCCGTCCAACTTGCAAGTGTATGTTGCCCCCGTGACAGCCATGTGACACAGCAATGTGGATGCACTTTGGGGGAAATGATGATAATGTACAACAAGATGAACCCGCAACAGTAGGGCTGCTGGTGTGCAGGCCTACCGCCGAGCCATCCAAAGAAATCGTCTACCAGACATTGGAACAAAATTCGCCCGGCACTGTGCCCCGTGGCACTGAAATGCAGACGCCCGGGGGATCAGGTCATATGCTATGCAGCACATGCGGTGCCACAAACTTGACAAAATGTTTTCCAGAAAATCTGGCGATGTAGCCTGTGCCTCGGTCTGGTGGGGGTGAAGTGAAAAAGATCTCCTCGAACTCCCACTGATCGGTCAGTCCCTGCCCGTACGCACGACAGACACGAAGTGGACAGGAACGGATTCAAATAGAATCAGCTGAGTGTGCTCAGTTCATGTACGCGTTTCGACTGCCAAAAGCAGTCCTTATCAACCTGTAGTCATGTGAGATGAATACGATGCTCAGCATCACAGGGACGCTAAAACAGGCATCCTCTTATTTGAAGGTCTAGATTTAGGGTTGAGTCCCACAAATCCACCAAATCAAGAGAAATGCAGACAATAGTTCATCAGTTCACATGACCGGTACGCATTCCCTGGGTCAAATCTTACGCCTATACCCGGGTATATAACACATTCAGCAACAGATCCACCAGCTCACGTGTTTCCCGTGCTTCCAATTCAGGACGCCGCAGGGTTCTGTTTTTGTGAGCTAACATGATCTTCCTGATATTTAGTGATGGTTTCAAAATTGCATACAGTCGCAGTTGCGGAAGCAGGGGTTTCATATGGTTTTGCACAGTTCGCACAAGCGCAGACCATGCTATCGGAATCGCACTGTGATGTGGGATCCTGACCACATGAATTATATCACGTTGTAGATTCATTGTTCGCTCCAAATATCTCGATCTCCGCTGCCAACTGATAGGTAATGGGTCAAATGCATATGCAGGATACCCCAGACGCTTCAACGCTCCCACAAGGAAGGAAGTGCAGTGCTGAAAGTAGATCTGATGAGAACAAATTCTCAAAAATCTTATGATCTCAGCTTTGATCCAACTCATCTTGGTTGAGCGAGGATGATTTGATGACCAAGGTATATAACAGCATGTATGCGTTGGTTTAAAGTACACTGTGGAGATGAGACGGCGCAAACGAATGATTCTCACATCTAAAAATTCCACTCCGCCCTGGGCAGAATGGTATAACCACTCAAAGCTCAAATGAGTCGGGTATACAGACTTGAAATAAAACGTCAGTTCCGCAACTGTAATTGCAGGCGGGTGTATGCACATGTCATCGTCTATGAAACGCAGCACATATAAATATGGCCAATGCACGGGCGGCGGACTTAACCGTTCATACATCCGAAGGATGGCGTTTGCCCACTGTGCAGCGCAATTTGTTCCCATCGGGAACCCAATTAATTGCATATACAGGCCCAAACCCGGTACTCTAAATAAGACGTGTGTAAATATGATATGGAACACAAATTCGCCCAGAGATAATGCGGGGTGATATTGCAGGGTACAGAAGGGGAACATTCGAGAAAAATTAGTATACAACTCTGCCGTCAAAGGCATGTTGAGCCACAGCACAATTTCTCTCTCAGATTCCGTCAAATGTGCTTGCAAATTCGGATGTTCAGTGTAAAATTGCATCCAAAATTTGTAGGCCAAGGAACAGTCATCCCAAGTGAAATTAGTGTACAGATTGGAAAAGTCAAACGTGGCACTGAAATGCAGACGCCCGGGGGATCAGGTCATATGCTATGCAGCACATGCGGTGCCACACTGGAGGGCGCTGTGCCGCACAGTGGCTCGGGCGCTCTCAGCGCCGCAGGCAGCCATACCCACTGCCGAGGCCCTGCACAGTAGAAGCAGCGCCATGCGTCGTCAACCACCCCGCAAACGGCCACGGGCCGCCCCTCAGAAGACGGAAGTGGAGGAGCGCACTGCAGGCCGCCAATTCTGCATCCGCTGCGCATGCACCAGCAGTTTGTGACACAATCGCCGGTCCACGACCATCTGCAGCAGTTGCTGTACGGGGCTGCGCTGCAACCGACGTGGACGAGCCGCGACAACATCGTGCACGAGGTGGAGATCGGGACGGACCTGAGCACCGTCACGCCGCTGGACGTGGTGGACGTCACCGCGGCCGAGGAACCACCGCAGCCGCTGCCGCCGGTGGCCGGCAGCAACCTGCTGCTCCGGGCACTCCTCGGTGCCTCCTCGCCGCCACCACCACCACAGCAGCAGCAACCTCAGCAGTAGCAGCAGACGCCGCTGGTTGGCAACGTGGTGGACAGTATGCCCATCTCACCCTTCGCCTGGGCACCGCGCCACCTCCACCACATGCTACACGCCATGGAGTCCGCCAAGATTCTCCTGACGGGTCCGGTGTTGGTGCTCAACCGCACCCTGAGCACCCGACTGCAGGGGACGGAGGGCATCCTGCACGGCATCCGTCGGCGATCCACGGTGCTGCGCACGTCCACCACCAACCCAGGGGCAGCACAACTGTACCATGGAGACCACGAACTACAAGACCAAGCACTCGGTGCCCGTGCCGGATGGGCCGGCGCTGCTCGGGGGCGGCACGAGCAGCGGCGGTTCGGCGGGCTACCACACCATGACGACGCTGCAGATGGCGCGGGAGTGAAGCTGCCACCACAACGACGACAGCGTCGACAACGCCGACTGCCTGCTACGGCAGCTCACACAGCTCGGCCTGTTGGGGCACCCCACGTGCATGCCGTTGGTGGTGGACCAGCAGCAGAACACCTACATCAAGCTGGAGTAGACGGCCACCGTACACCAGCAGTGGTCGGTGGTGCTGCGGCTGGCGTTCGTCAGCAACGAGAGCAACACGGACGCCATCCTGCAGCGGCTGTGGCAGTGTGACTTCCCCCGCAGCGGGGAACAGGACATCCGGTGGTGGGTGGGGCAGCTCGGGGCGCGGTCGGCGCGCTGGCGCATCGAGACCGAGGTGCTGGAGCCCGTCACGAGTAGCACGGTGGCGGTTGGCCTGTACCTGCACCACATGCTGCGGCGCCTACTGCCGCGCGCGGACATCAACGAGGCGTGCCCCGTCCCGGTGATGCCGTTGGCCGAGTTGGGCAGCGACAAGTGCAGCTCAAGCGCCAATAGGACTCGCATAACGCTGTGTGGGCGAGCGATGGAGCGCCGCGGGGGAGGGAGTGGGCGAAAGGCTCAGAGACAGGGGCCCTCGCTCAGACGGCTACGCCCTTGACTTCTGTGGAGTTTGCCCGTTACACCCCCCCCCCCCCCGCTTGCAATTGCCGCTCTTTGGTTAGCCGTAACGGGTGGTCATTGGATGCACCCATGGAAACCATAAACAAACTCGTGTGCCATAAAAATCTAGGTGTATTCCGGCACCGTTGGGAATCGCTCGCCCACTCGCTGGCTCCCTCCCTCGCCCCCTTCGGCCCTCCCTAACGTGCTCCCTTGCTCCCTAACTCGCTCCCTCCCTCGCTCCCTCCCTCGCTACCTCCCTCCCTCCCTCCCTCCCTAGGTCTGGGTCTGGGCCTGGGTGTCGCCTTTTGGGGGGAGACGCTCCCTCTGACCCCTTACCCTTGTGAGCGGAACGCCTTCGCTACGTCAGCGCCAAGTAGCCGTTCTGCTCAATCGATGCTTCCCATAGCCGCCTTGCTTGCCGTGTGGTGGCCTTGCCGAGAACACATCCATACTGCACTCGGGACCAAGTCCGCTCGGCTGCTGGTGTTCCGGCTGGCAATGCCCGACCCAACAGATATTGAGCGGGTGCCGCTGGCGCACAGCGAACACCAGCCGGCAGTGCAGTCCAGGGCGGTGGCCCAACGGAGAACTGGGCACAAGACGGACCGACGTCACTTGACTCAACCGTTGAGGCGGTCCACACGGGTGGCAGCTTGACACTGCCAGGTAAATGTAAAATCGTGCTGCACTGCATTAGAAAGGCAGCGGGATAGGAAGCGCGCCTGGTGGTAACAAAGAGGGAACAAAGGGGGACTAAAGGGGGAAGTAACGAGTAAGAAAGAGGGGAATAAAGGGGGAATAAAGGGGGAATAAAGGGGGAATAAAGGGGGAATAAAGGGGGAATAAAGGGGGAATAAAGGGGGAATAAAGAGGGAAGAAAGGGGGAATAAAGGGGGAATAAAGGTGGAATAAAGGGGGAATAAAGGGGGAAGAAAGGGGGAAGAAAGGGGGAGGTAGGGGGAAGAAAGGGGGAACAAAGGGGAAACAAAGGAGGAAGGAATGGTGAAGAAAGGGGGAAGAAAGGGGGAAAAGGGGGAAAGAAAGGAGGAAGGATGGTGAAGAAAGGGGGAAGAAAGGGCGAACAAAGGGGGAACAAACGGGGAAGAAAGGCGGAAGAAAGGCGAAAGAAAGGGGCAACAAAGGGTGAAGAAAGGAGGAAAGAAAGGGGAAGAAAGGGGGAATAAAGGGGGAACAAAGGGGGAATAAAGGGGAAAGAAAGGAGGAAGGAATGGGGAAGAAAGGGGGAAGAAAGGGGGAACATAGCGGGAAGAAAGGGGGAACAAAGGGGGAAGAAAGGAGGAGGGAATGGGGAAGAAAGTGGGAGGAAAGGGAGAAGAAAGGGGGAAGAAAAGGCGGAATGAAGGGGGAACAAAGGGGGAAGAAAGGGGGAAGAAAGGGGGATGAAAGGGGGAATAAAGGCGGAATAAAGGGGGAATAATGGGGGAATAAAGGGGGAATAAAGGGGTAAGAAAGGGGGAACAAAGGGGGAAGAAACGAGGAAGGAAGGGGGAATAAATGGGGAAGAAAAGGGGGACAAAGAGGGAAGAAAGTGGGAATAAAGGGGGAAGAAAGGGGGAGTAAAAGGGGAAGAATGGGGGAAGAAGAGACAGCCCAAGGTGGGATAAAGGGGGAAGAAAGGGGGAAGGAAGGGGGAAGAAAGGGGGAAGAGTGGGGGAAGAAAGGAGGCAGAAAAGGGGAAGAAAGGGGGAAGAAGATTCATCCCAAGGGGGAATAAAGGGGGAATAAAGGGGGAACCAAGGGGGAACAAGGGTGGAACAAAGGGGGACTAAAGGGGGAAGTAAGGAGGAAGAAAGGGGCAATAAATGGGGAATAAAGGGGGAATAAATGGGCATAAAGGGGGAAAAAAGAGGGAACATAGGGGGATGAAAGGGGGAAGAAAAGGGGAATAAAGGGGGAATAATGGGGGAATAATGGGGGAACAAAGGGGGATGAAAGGGGGAATAAAGGGGGAAAAAAGGGGGAATAAAGGGTTAAGGAAGGGGGAATAATGCGGGAATAATGGGGGAATAAAGGGGGATGAAAGGGGGAATAAAGGGTTAAGAAAGGGGGAATAAATGGGGAACAAAGGGGGAATAAAGGGGGAATAATGCGGGAATAAAGGGGGAAGAAAGGGGGAAGAAAGGGCAAAGAAAGAGGAAGGAAGGGGGAAGAAAGGGGGAACAAAGGGGGAACAAACGGGGAACAAAGGGGAAAGAAAGGAGGAAGGAATGGGAAAGAAAGAGGAAACAAAGGGGGAACAAAGGGGGAAGAAAGGGGGAAGAAAGGCGGGTGCCAGGGGGGTGAGGGGGGGGGGGGTACCCTTGCCCGGACCGTGGCGTACAAGGGGGAGGATAGTCTTCCCGCTAGCGCCAATTCATCTGCTCTGTCATTACCTGGTATTCCTGCGTGACTTGGCACTTTGACCCATGAGAATTGGGCCAGGGAAACATCCAGAATCTGCATCAAGTCAATCCAGATATCTACATTCGTGACTGGGTCTTGGGCGGAAACCCAACCATTGGCACGCCACCGCATGGCGTTGCCTTGCAGGCCCGAGTGCACATAGGAAGAGTCTGTCATAACAGCTACCTGTACCGCCTGTTGGCCAAAGTGCATCACTACCTCCAGCACCGCTCTCAGCTCCGCTCGATTCACTGTTTGTCTGGTGTGTGGTGGCAAGTGTGAGGCCGACTCCCACCCCTGTGGGGAGTGGCATCCCCACCCACCGATCCATCCCACGCCTTTAACCCACTCCGCCGATCCATCTGTAAATACTAGGATGCGCCCTGCCGCCTCATGGGTGGCTATTTCAGACTTTGCTGCTACTGCCAGCTGCAGTTTGTGAACCTGTTTACGATGTCGCTTGGCTTGTCGTTCCTCGGCCTCCTCGGCTGGTGCTGCATACTCAATTTTTTCCATGAGAGGGGAGGTTGGGGGGGGGGGTGTCCTGAGGTACCACAACATATATGACTCAAAATGATCCCCACGATGCGCGGATCTCTTTGAGGTCTGTATCATGTGGGAAATTTTTCGTGAAAAAAAATCTTCCAGGCCGCTTTGTGGCGCAGTTGGTGAGTCATCATCAGAGGTTTTAGACTAGCCTCTTGGGACTGGCCTGTCACGAGAGCCACTTTCCTAGACCTCCCCCCCCTCCTCTGGAGGGCTCGAATGACCCCCCCCCCCCCCGCGCAAGCCAATTTTGCCCATGCCATGGTGCCGCATGGCATGGCATGGCATGGCGTGGCGTGGCAGGGCATGGCAGAGCAGGGCATGCTGTAGCCAACAGCTTGCGCCATGGCATGCCGCAAAGGATCAGGCGCAGCGAGTGAGTGGCAGGGCCTCAACACAGAAGCTGGAGCGCGACCTCGTGGCGGCAGTGCAACGGTACGCGGCGGCGGTGCAAGCGACACCCGGGGAGGTGGCGGCGGTGGGCGTGGCACTCAGGGATACAGTCTGGGCGGCCCTCTATGTGGCAACACTCATCCAGTCCCTGAACCTGCTGAAGGAATGGTGGGCTACCCCAATGTTGTGGAGTTGGGACAGGCCGTTGTGCCCTGATGGAGGCGGGCCGGCCTACGCCCGTGGCACACGTGCTGCATGAACTGGCGGTGCAAGGGCCGCCAAAGGATGTCAGCTCACCTGCCCTCGGCGACGGCTGTAAGGTGACGGTGGAGCTGGCCACCAAGGGGCGGGGTCGCTGAACGTACCCCCCCAACCTGTGGTCCATCTGACCCATATTGAGCTTGGGCCGGCTCATCCCCCCCCCCACAACCACATTCACGTGTATTATCATTTGATATGAACTCAAGCACAAACGCCCAAAAGATATGTTGGACGCATGTGACTTGATACCAATCCTATGGCACACTCCGGTCCAAGTCGGGCATGTGCCTCATTTGCCCCACCCATGAGTGTGCGCATTTTCGGCCATTTTGAGCAATTTTCCACATTTTCTGCCCGCCGTGCACCATGTTCAGCCCCCTTGTGCACGCCGGACGCATGGACCAATGGACCATATATGACATGGGTGATATGGATATTGGTCCCCATGGTTCGCACACCACGTGGGCGAAGCGGAGCAACCTTCGTTAAGGTGCTAGCCCAAAGTGAGTGTGGACGATTTTGCCATTTTGGCAATTGTGGACCCAATTTGGATTGTCACCACGCCGAGTGGCATGGAGATCATTGAGAGCCAAGGGCATGGGAGTCTCCGTTGGACTCCCGGTGGATCGCAAATGGAATGGCAGATCTGATCTCCAGGCCGGCGTGGAGATATACCATTGGGGATACCCCGAATTTTGGCTCATTTTGAGCAGCCAAAATGACCCCCTTTTGGGACCCCAATTTCACCCCCTCGTGTGGTCAGTTGGCGGCCCCATATCTCTATGCCCACAAGGAGCCCGGACCTAATTCCAAGTTGTGCACTCAGATATAGGTCCTAGGTCCTGCCTCCTATCCTGTGAGCCATTGGCCTTGCCCTGGCCGGGCGAGCCATGCGTGGGAATGACGCCAATTTTGGTGATTTTGGCATCATGACCCCACTTGACGAACCCGTGGTGCCCTGATGCCGGGACCTCAGAGGGAACCAGGTTGGGTGAGGGCTTCAGGGAGTTCGTACTCGAAGGGCATAGGGTCAGTTGCCTCGTCCCTACCTCTGGCGGGTCCGGACGAGGGGTCAATTTTGGAGATTTTTGAGCTAATATCAGTTTGGGCTGAAACAGCCCATTTTCAGCTACCAACTCCTAGGGGATAATGGCGGGGCCATATCTCTGGCGCAGAGAGGAGTTGGGACCTGCCGTTAAGGGAGCATAGGGAGCCACTGTCGGTTGGCCTTGGAGCCCCTTGGTTCCCAGGAACTCGCCTGTGGCTGGGCGGGACACCTCCCCTATTGGCAGGGTTTCAGGTTCCGGACTGAGCAGGGCATGGGTTGTGTTTGAGCCCCCGCCCCCACCAGCCACTGAGAGGGTCGGACCTGGGATTGGGATATGAGTTGGGACTGAGTGTCTATTGTCCTGTGATGCCCTTACCCCAGTCCAGTCTTAACCCCATGTGTACATATCCTGATGTGTTGCTGTACATACTTTTGTTCCCTTGTTTCAGAGTGGCAAGGATCCTGAAACGCTTTGTCACATGACACGAGCGTGATGATGCCCCTGTGAGCGCAGTGCTTTGCCTGCCTGCTTGCTTGCGCGTGTCCACCGCAGCGTCCCGTGGCCAGGCCCCCCACGGGAACGCGTCAAAAGCGGGAAGAAAGGGGCAAGAAAGGGGGAATAAAGGGGGAATAGAGGGGGAAGAAAGGGGGACAAAAGGGTGAATAAAGGGGGAAAAATGGGGGAAGCAGGGGGGAATAAAGGGGGAAGAACGGGGGAAGAAAGGGAGAAGCAAGGGGGAAGAAAGGGGGAATAAAGGGGGAAGCAAGGGGGAAGCAAGGGGGAAGAAAGGGGGAAGAAAGCGGCAATAAAGGGGGAACAAAGGGGGAATAAAGGGGGAAGAAAGGGGGGAGAAAGGGGGAATAAAGGGGCCTGTTGATAACGTTTCGTGGTGATGACGCACACTCGGCTGGATTCTTTTATGCTTGTCAAACTGCCTATTGTTTCTGAACTACAATTGTGGCTGCGTTGTTGGTGCAAATATGCCTTGCCTTCTCCGCTTGCCCCGGGCCCTCCCTTTCACCGCACAATGCCAAACACCAGTGAAGTTGGATAAACTGATATACGAAAGCAAACCTGAGAAAAATGGCACTTTGTGTTCAAAACGTAGGCCATAAACTCTGTTTAGTCCCATTTGGCCAGTGGCACAGACTGCATCTATTTGCACCACTTCCTGCGAAGGGCAATCTGCACAAGCAGATGGCAATGCTGCCACCAACTACAATGTTGGGGGTAAGTTTTGTGGTATTTTCCCCAGTCAATTATTCTTAAACAATGACATAGCAAAGCAGTCTGTGCCAAAATGGAGCCATCCCACCGGGGTGCCGTAGCAACGGGCCATACGCCGACTCCCTCCCCAAAGTGAAGGGGGGCAAAATCAGAATTGGTGGGGCCCACAAGTTGGCGGAAATGCGACATCGCCCCTGCATTCTCGGGGGTCCCCAGAAGTCAAGGGGACAAAATCAGAATTGGTGGGGCCCACAAGTGGGCGGAAATGCTACATCACCCCTGCATTCTCGGGGAACCCCAAAGGGATGGGGACAAAATCAGAATTGGTGGGGCCCACAAGTGGGCGGAAATGCTGCATCATCCCTGCATTCTCGGGGATCCCCAACAAAGCGGACAAAGTCAAAGCAAAAGAAAGCCGAAAAGAATTTCCCATGGTGTCCCTTTTCCTGCCCACGCCCCGCAGACCAATCCCAATGGGGTTTGAACCCAAGGCCTTCAAGCTGCGGAGGCACTGCTTTACCACTAGGGTGTAGCCCATCTCTGACATACCTCCGCACAGGGGTGGTATTGATATTTGGTGCAATTTGGTTTTCATCCACTATTGGGTTCTCCTAAAAAAACTGAGTATTTTGAGTCTCTACTATGTCAAGCAAAATTTCCGTAGGGCGCCTTTGGCGCCCATGGTCCGGCACTTCCGGGCCAAAACCCAGCACGGAGGGGGGGGGGAGTCGGCGTAAAGGGTCCTGTCCCTGCGGCCCCCCCGTGAGCCATCCTTTGTGTCACCTACGAAGGCTCCCACCATAAGAAAATCAGGAAAAACACCAATGTTCACAGCAATCATATTGTACTGGATGTTAGCATCCACATATGCAAAAAGTCACAGGTCTTGGTTGAATTTATTTGAGTGTATCACACCTGCACGGAAGCACAAGATGCTCATACCCCCCCCCCCCCGTGCCCAAGAACCAGCAATGTTTGACCGCGGAACCAGGGGTTGGTTCTTGCGCACACTTTTCCCCCTAAATTTGACCGCGGAACCAGGGGTTGGTTCTTGCGCACAGCCGTGGGCAACCCCGTACCGCGGAAAAAAAATTTTCCGGCGCGTTGCGCCGGGACATGCGTGCCCTCTCCTTTCCCACACTTAACCACGTTGACAAATGAACACCAAAGGAGTGAATCGCAGCTGACTGGGCTGTAGTGTGCCTTCCAACGTGCATGGGATGATGGGACGCGAGAGGTTGGCAATTAAAGCAGCTGGGTGCCTCACCAGACGCTCATTGCGTTTGTACTCAATCTGCACTGTCTCAGACTGGGCACCAGGACCCAACACAGTGGCTGGAACAAGAGAGCCATCAGATCGCCGATAGAAGACAGACTCACCGGCAGTGTACATGGGAACGTCTATGGTACAGAACAAGGAATGGAAGAGGTGGTGCAAAAGCAAACATGAGCCTGTGAGTGACTGATAGGGTCCCCCCTGATGGGGGGACCCAAAGTAACACACATGAAATGATGTCCTGCACACCTGAATAGCTGTCCTACATCCACCAGAAACATGAAAAACCCACTACCCTGGTAAAAAAAGTGATGCGAGAATTTGACCGCGGAACCAGGGGTTGGTTCTTGCGCAAGGTGGTTCTTGGGCACGGGGGGGGGGGGGTACAACCACTGCCATGTTGTCCCGCACGTGTCACACCCTGAAGATGTCTCAGGGTTACGCCTGTTGCAACATAGAGCGTGGATTGACCATCGCCATCGCCTTTCCCTTGTTTTTCGAATGAGGGAGATTGCAATTGTAGTTGGGCTGAGAACAGGAAGATGAAGAGGCAAAATGGACAGGGTTGATGCATAGAAATGAGGGTGCTGAAATCGCACGGTGCGCACCGCGCACCACGCACGTCAGAGGATGTACCGCTTTGGTGCAATGAATACCCTTTTTCGTTGTCACTACCGGATCCATCCTTGGGGTAACTAGCGACGACTCCAAAGAATCACTCTCCGGCACAACCACGCGCTTGTCGAACATTGCCTTAGGAAAATATTTCCGAGGCCGAAATGGTTGGTTGCGGAGGTACAAGCTTATTCACAAACTGCTGGGTATGCCGCATGCACCGTAACCATAATGTGGAGGCGCTGCATGCCGTCATCAACGTCAATACCACGTTTGGGGAACACTCTGCGGCAAACACCCCGACTATACAAATGTGTGAAGGGGTGTTCAGCCCTGCCCCTAATAAAACTGTGGCCGTCATTATATTGGGCACATTATGCGGGGAGGTTTCCTTTTTGGGGTTTGGGGTAGGGGATCACACTGTGGGCACGTCTTGGAAACCCCACATCAAGGAGAAAGACCTCTCCTTTTTTGTACGTTTGTGCATATGTATGCATCCATCATGCCCAGATACCCCTACAAGCTCCTACAAGCTCCTACAAGCGTGTTCTACCGATACACACAAATAGCGTCACCATAGTGTTGCATTCAGTGCCCACTGTCCACGTTTCAGCAACATTTAGTGTGAACATAACTTGTATGCGCACCGGGCTGACGTCGCACCGCGCGCACTGTGCAGTAAACACCCTCAATGGGTGGGGCAAGAATTGAACAGCTCAGCTCAACCACGAAACCATTTAGACGTGACCAGCAAACAGCAGGTGCAATGCACATTGCAATGCACATCAGAATGCCGGAGTGTGTATATCCAACAAGAAAATGGCTGAAGGCCATCCTTTTTGGAGATGTGTGTGGTGCCTGCCTGGTCCACCCCCCACCACAGTCCACCCCTGAATGGGGACCTGGGGTCCGAGACTTGGATGCACCAGTGGCTTGCAGTTGCATGGAGTTCATGCATCCCGGGGGGAGGGGCTGAGATGTACTTCGTGGCCTCAAACGCAGTGGCAGCAGATCAGAGGTCTGCAAGGGGGCCACGGCAGGCCTCCTGGTTGGAGTCTCTGAGGGGCGAGTGGCTCTGAACGGCATTGCACTAGATTTGGAGACAACGTGGGATGTGCCTCACTGCAAGCACCTGAGATGAGCCAGAATGCACCGTCTCCATTCATGTACACCGAGGCTCTGCAGCCGTCTGTGTGCTTCCCTCGTTGCTCACACTCGTTTCCCCGCCTTCGTTCACCGGGTCACTCGGGCCCGTGTATGGCTGTGTGCGGCAGGGAGGCCAGAAATATCGAGAGGCATTAGGAAACCCTGGCCGGGCATGTATGCAATCCCTGCAGTGCAATATGCATTGATAGCTTCAGGTGATTGTCGTTTGGCGGGAGTTTGGACCCTGGAGTTGGATGCAGTCAGTAGGCATTGCCATTGCCCAGAGGCTGCACTACGAAGTGGCAGGCACATGTACTGCGTAGCTGCTACTTTTACAGAAATGGAGTTGAAATGGAGTTGAAGACCAATGGTCAACATATTCTTCTGGGAGTTGGGGTGGGGAATGTTGCCCCCCCAACAGCACCTTCCATTTGTTTGGGCCGGCGCTGTCTAGGCAGCAAGCTCCATCGGCAGCACAGGAGCTGCACAACATGATTTCGCAAATAAGAAGGGAATGTATCATCCTTGGCGCTGCTATTTACAAGGGGTTGGTGGAGAGGGGGGCAGCTTCAACAGCACAGGATGGCCCCATACACTGAAAACCTCTCCAAATCTTACCCAGCCATTATGCAATGTGCAGGGATTATTCCACGTGTTCTGGCTGTCGTTATTGGCCATCATGGGCATCAGGGGCTGTGAAAACATTTCGGATCGAAAGATCTGTGGTCCCAAAAAAATCCAAAAACAGCGGTTCAACGCCCACCCTGTGCTTAGACAAGGCTGTGCTTGCGCAAAGGGGAGGGGGGGTAACTAGCAACTTTTGTTGTTGCTATGTGCGTCCCACAGATCCCTCCTCGGTGCGGCAGCGGCAAGGGGCTGGGACCATACGTGTGATGCCAGTGCCACGCACTGTGTACCATGGGTTTCCTTCACGAGGAGAAAATCAAATCCCTTTCCATACGGCCTGTGCGCTGAAAGACCCATGGTGCACCCGGGAGAACAGAAAGCGCATGCCAGACAAACATGGGCACCTGTGCAGTCAACCAGATGAGGACTGCTTCGGACCTTACAGCACACCGCACCCAACCCACCCTGAGCGCTGGATTACCGTACACAGGCAACGGAAAAGCGTTTTTTGGCGCTTTGCTGGCTGGCGACTTTGGGCCTTTGCCCAGGCAATTTGGTCAGGTCGGCCAGGGAGTTGGGCGGCGAGCTGGGCAATTTCGAGGGTTGGCCAGGCGAATCAAGAAGGACCGGCCTGAACCAAAAGGGGGGGGGTGTTGCTCACAGCTATGAAAAACAAAACAGGCCGAACTACCGCACTGCATATCAGCAGCTTATTGGCCCAGCTGCCGGCAGAGTGCGTCGTCACCACCTTGGGTCAACCATGTTGTTAGTTGCTTGCCCGCAGCAGTCGGATTGTCGGCGACGCACTCATCCCGAGTTGCGTAAGCAGGCACCTTGTTGTCAGGCAGGTCCGCAACATTCTCCTGAAACCAACCCCTTTGTGCGGCTGTCATCTTCTCCAGCAGTGCTTGATATGCCTCCTCAGCCGAGATGCGATCATTCGGGTTCACACGAAACATGCGACGCAAAGTCTCTTGTAGTGGGGCGCTGCTATCATCAATAGCGGTATCCAGTATGGCTGTGATGTGTTTGACTGCGGGTTGAATGTGATTCTTTATCGCATACCGCAAGAAGAAAAGCTCCTCGGCCTGGATAGGGGGTGGCTTCAGATGATCAATCTCCAAAATGATGAGCGCAACCGTCCACACGTCCGACTTCAAGCACAAATCTTGCTCCGGCGGAAGCCAATTATTGCTCTGTACCTTTCCAACAAAAAGAAATAATGTATGTAACAATAAAGTCCGGATAGGGCAGGGATGTATTGGAAGAGAGGAGGCATTCGCCTTTTCACATCCTGGACGCTAGTGCGATTGAGGGGATCAGGGGGTTAGCGGGTGAGAGCTCATCTATATACAGCCGTACACAGATATGAAAGGCCCTTACCCCCCCTGCCCCCCCAGCGTATCGCGGCGCGACGGAACGACCTGGGCCTCCATCCTATGTGGGATCCTCCGAGGAGTGACCCTGCCCAGATCTCGGGCTGTGCGCTCCCCCATCTGCGCCCGCAGGTGCAGGTGCGACTGTGGTGGGTTGGGCGCCCCCTTCCCCCTCCCGATGACTGCACTTGCCGAGTGAAGCCCAGGCTCAAGAGCCCCCCCCCCCCAGGTCAGCAGACGGGCTGCTGCACCCCTGTGCTGCGAGGGGCGCCGCTGTCGGTCTGCCCCACGCGCTGCCCTGCCCTCGCGTGCCGCACTGTCGTGCTCCTGTGCCTGCCCTGCCCGCCCACGGAGGGAGGGGGGGGGGGGCTGCGCCGTGCCGGAGGGGTGAGGAAAACCACCTTGTCCCTGACCCTGGCCCTGTCCCTGACACCCCTGACCCAGATGCCTGCACCACAGAACGTCCTGCAGCACTCTTCTGCCCCAGATCCTGCCCTGCAGCATCCTGCTGCCCCTGATCGCTGAGGGGTGGGGAGGCACCAGGACCCCGCCCAGCCCGAAGCCACCCTGCAGCCCCCTGCTGCTCGTGATCCCGGGGTGGAGTGGAGGAGGAAGAGAGGAGGGGCGGGGGGTTTGGGGGACCCCCCCTCCTCCTATGCAGGCCTCCGCGCTAGCCGCAACCGAACTAGCCGACTAGCCGCAGGGCCATGGAAAAATGGGGAAAATGGGGGAAATGAGGGACAATTAGGGGAAATGGGGGGAAATGGGGTAAAATGAGGGAAAATGGGTAAAAATAGGTAAAAAGGGGGGAAATTGGGGAATTGTGAGCAATTACCAATGATACAATCTAAGAAATATGGAAAAAATGGGTGAAATTTGTAGGAAATCGGAAATAAATGGAGAAAAATGGGAAATTTTGGGACAGATCCCCCATTTTCCCGACCCCATTTGTCCAATTTTTCCACAGCCTCGCCACCTTTCCCTCATGTTCCTTTGACAAACTAGCCGACTGGAAAAATAGGAAATTGTTAACTAGCCAACACTAGCCGATTTCTCGGCTAGCGCGGAGGCTTGCCTATGGTCCCCGCAATTGGATGCTACCAGGGATTTTTCATTTGTAGTTTGATGGTTGCGATAAGTACCAAGGTGCGAATTCCTGCCCCTGCTGGCCCCTGGCGGTGCACTAGGAACTTTTCATTTTTGGTCTGATGTTTCCCATGGGTCCCAGTGTCCCACTTTCTGCCCCTGCTGCCCCCTGGTGTACCAAGAATTATTAATTTGTGGTTGAATGGTTCGCATGGGAGCACGGCAAAACGTTTTGCCTGCACCATGCCCTGCAGCGGCTGCAGGTGGTGCTGCAGAGTCCGAAACCAGCCGGCTTGCCCACGATTAGCAGCAGCGATAAGCGCCGTTTGCTGCGAGAGGGGTGCAATGCGACTCGCCCCCCCCCCCCCCGTTTGATCCCCCCCCCCATGTTGTGACGCCCCCCCCCCCTGAGGGGGGGGGTTTCACCACAAAAAGATAGCAGTAAAACTGTAGTAGTTCTGGTAAAACCTAAAGAAGATGTTTCTTTGGCGCCTTTGGCGCCTAAAATTTCCTATGCTTTTCGGGCCAAGTCACCGTCCCCCCCCAGGGGGCGGGGGGATTTGAAGGGGTGGTGGGGTGTAAGGGAAGAGACAGCCTTCTGTGCCTCATTGTACACAGTGGCTCTCCTTTGCCCAATGACAGAATCACTCCCCTTGAAATGCATCGCACTTGCAATGAGATCATCGGTAATAACAGGGAGCATTGCCTTTTCGACAACAAAAAATTTCTGCATGCTGTGAGCCGCGACAGAAAACAACACAACAGGGGTATTGGGTTAAGCAGCAGGTGGATCCCCGGATCTCCCCTGTGCATGGAAATCAGCAGATCAATAAAGGACAAGAAGTGCAACAGGTGCAGCGACACTGACTGGGCCTGTTGCCACCCATATGGGATCCGGATCCAGACTTGTAAGAAAGGTGCTCTTGTGAGAAAAAGAGCTGTGGCCCTTGAAGGCCACACAACAGACCGTCCAGTCTGGTCTCATTGCTGACCAACGCTATAAATCACGTGGGATGTGGAGCGGCTCTGCTGGGTGATTTTCAAAAAGCTCAGCCACAGAGGAAACAGGGGAATCATCATACGGCAGGAAACAGTTGTCAATGGTTGAAGATGCCGAATGAAGAAACAATGGAGAAACTGGCAGCCAAACATCATGTGGTGCATGGTTTCTGGAGCAACAGACAGCCCAACACGGAACAACAAAAAATTTTCTGCCTGGACGCGCAATTTCCTGTCAGCCTCAAACAGTGGAAGGGGAGGAGGGGGGGGGGGGGTCTGAGGGGGGCAGGCTCTTCCTATGGTTGTTGGCCGATCTACTACATCCCTGGGATTGGGGTTTGTATGGCGGTGTTCAGGCAGCACAAATTTTATAAAGTCCGGATAGGGGTTAGTGCGTGGGTGTCGGGGGAAGACACTTGGTGTGCAGGGGTTGCGCCCTCGCTGGACTCCGGCTGTGGTACTGCCACGCTCTTGTCAAAGTCCGCGAGCTTGAGGAGCTCAACGCCCTGACACGGTCGCTGCAGGGTGCAAAACACGTTGCCTGGCTTGCCGTCCCTCCAGTTCAGGTTCATTGCATGCAAGGCCCTCAACCCCGCCAAGAGGCAAACTGCTGCGCCAAGGCTTGCCAGTTCAGGGTAGTCATCGTCAACTGGATGGTATAAGCGGCCACGCAGGTCCCCTCCTTGACAGTATTCGGTCACCATGTACCCGCAAGCTTTGTGTTGGTATGCGGCCCATAGCCGCAAGAGGCAAGGGTGGCCGTCAGGATAGGCCTGATTGATGGTGCGAAGCACCGCGAGTTCCCTAATCAACCCCTCCTTTTGCACCCGGCTCCTAGCGTCGACCTTCTTTATCACTGCATCAACTTCATCACCTCCAGGGACCTGCAGCGAAGAATTGGAGCGGAGGAGGGGGGGGGGGGGGCTTTGGGCTTTGGGCTTTGGGCTTTTATTCCCTGTCCAAAGAGGGGCTTATGGGCCCACGGATTGCCTCTATGGGGAAGCCAGGCTCAGGCGCACCTCACTCACCCGGCTGCCATGCGGCCTGTGGGCGGGGCACACGCCATCTGATGGGTACGTGCATGTGCTGTTGGATGTAGAGGCCACTCAGCCCGCCATTCGACTGTGTAGCCATTTTTGGGTGGTGGGGGAGCCGTGGGAGGGGGCAGGAGTGGGGGGGGGAAGGGAAGGTAGGACCACCCACGGGTACCTGCAGGGTCCCGATTCCCCGTGTTGGCGTTGTGGACTCCTCCCCCTCCACTGGGGAAGAAAGAGGGTGGGAGTCGAACCGACGTCTGCTATACAGCAGTCCATGGGGTTGCCTGCTCAGCCACGCGGCTAGCGAAAAGTAGGGGCGACCAGGGATGTAGGGTCGTGGTCATGAATACCAAGGGCGCGTGCGGCATTGCAGGGTTGTGTGCCGCTGGCCTGGTGGTGCTGTTGTGGGGAGTGCTGCTGGGTAGCACTGCTTGGTAGTGCTGCCGCTGGGCGACCCGATCTTGGGGGGATGTTGGGGAGATGTTGGGGGGATGTTGGCGGGATGTTGGGGGGATGCTGGGGGGATCTTGGGGGGATCTTGGGGTGATCTTGAGGAAATCTTGGGGGGATCTTGGGGGGATGCTGGGGGGATGTTGGGGGGATGTTGGAGGGATCTTGGGGGGATGTTGGGGGGATTTTGGGGGGATGTTGGGGGGATGTTGGGGGGATGTTGGGGGGATGTTGAGGGGATCTTGGGGGGATCTTGGGGTGATCTTGGGGGGATCTTGGGGGTATCTTCGGGGGATCTTGGGGGAGCTTGAGGGGATGTTGGGGGGATCTTGGGGGGGTCTTGGGGGCACCTTGGGGTGATCTTGGGGGGATCTTGGGGGGATCTTGAGGGGATCTTGAGGGGATGTTGGGGGGATCTTGGGGGGATCTTGGGGGGATCTTGAGGGGATCTTGGGGGGATGTTGGGGGGATCTTGAGGGGATCTTGGGGGGATCTTGGGGGGATCTTGAGGGGATCTTGGGGGGATCTTGGGGGGATCTTGAGGGGATCTTGAGGGGATCTTGGGAGGATCTTGGGGGGATCTTGAGGGGATCTATGGGGAATCTTGGGGGGATCGTGGGGGGATCTTGGGGGGATGTTGGGGGGATCTTGGGGGGATCTTGGGGGGATCATGGGGGGATCTTGGGGGGATCTGGGGGGGATGTTGGGGGGATCTTGAGGGGATCTTGGGGGGATCTTGGGGGGATCTGGGGGGGATGTTGGGGGGATCTTGAGGGGATCTTGGGGGGATCTTGGGGGGATCTTGTGGGGATCCTGAGGGGATCTTGGGGGTTCTTGGGTATCTTGGGGGGATCTTGGGGGGGTCTTGGGGGGATCTTGGGGGAACCTTGGGGTGATCTTGGGGTGATCTTGGGGTGATCTACGGGGGATGTTGGGGGGATCTTGGGGGGATCTTAGGGGGATCATGGGGGGATCTTGGGGAGATCTTGGGGGGATGTTGGGGGGATCTTGAGGGGATCTTGGGGGGATCTTGGGGGGATCTTGAGGGGATCTTGGGGGGATCTTGAGGGGATCTTGGGGGGATCTTGAGGGCAACTTGGGGGGGATCATAGGGGGAATTTGGAGGGATATTGAGGGGATCTTGCGGAGATCATGGGGGGATCTTGGGGTGATGCTGGGGCGAACTTGAGGGGATCGTGGGGGGACCTTGCGGGGATCGTGGAAGTATCTTGAGGGGATGTTGGGGGGATGATGGGAGGATGTTGGGCGGATGTTGGGGGGACCTTGGCGGGATCTTGAAGGGATGTTGGGGGGATCTTCAGGTGATCTTGGGGGGATCTTGGGGAGATCTTGAGGAGATCTTGGGGAAATTTTCGGGGGATATTATGGGGATCTTGGGGGGATCTTGGGGGGACCTTGGGGGGATCGTCGGGGGATCATGAGGGGATCTTTGGGGGGATGTTGGGGAGATTTTGGGGGGAGGTTGGGGGGACCTTGGCTGGATCTTGGGGGGATCTTGCAGGGATCTTCAGGGGATCTTGGGGGGATATTGGGGAGATCTTGAGGGGATCTTGGGGGGATCTTGAGGGGATGTTGGGGGGATCTCAAGGGGATCTTGGGGGGATGTTGGGTGGATGTTTGGGGGATGTTGGGGGGGTGTTGGGGCGATGTTGGGGGGATGTTGGGGGGATCTTGGGGGGATCTTGAGGGGATCTTGCGAGGATCTTGGGGGGATCTTGGGGTGATATTAGGGGGATCTTAGGGGGATGTTGGGGGGATCTTGAGGAGATCTTAGCGGGACTTCGGTAGGATCTTGAGGGGATCTTGGGAGGATCTTGGGAGGATCGTGAGGGAATCTTGAGGGGATCTTGGGGGGATCTTGGGTGGATCTTGGGGGGATCTTGGGGGGGATCTTGGGGGCATCTTGGGGGGATCCTGGGGGGATCTTGAGGGGGTCTTGGGGGATCTTGGGGGGATCTTGGGTGGATCTTGGGGGGATCTTGATGAGATATTGGGGGGATCTTGGGGGCATCTTGAGGGGTTCTTGGGGGATTCTTGGGGGGGACCTTGAGGGGTTCTTGGGGGTTTCCTGGGGGGATCTTGGGGTGGTCATGAGGGGATCTTGGCGGGATGTTGGGGTGATCTACGGGGTATGTTGGGGGGTTCTTGGGGGGATGTTGGGGGGATCTTGGGGGGATCTTGGGAGGATGTTGGGGGGATCTTGGAGGGATCTTGAGGGGATCTTGGGGGGATCTTGAAGGGATCTTGGGGGGATCTTGAGGGGATCTTGGGGGGATCTTGAAGGGATCTTGAAGGGCTCTTGGGGGGATCTTGAGGGGATCTTGAGGGGATCTTGAGGGGATCTTAAAGGGATCTTGGGGGGATGTTGGGGGGATCTTGGGGGGGATCTTGGGGTGATCTTGGGGGATCTTGGGGGGATCTTGGGGGGATCTTGGGGGGATTTTGGGGGGATGTTGGGGGGATGTTGGGGGGATCTTGGGGGGATCTTGGGGGATCTTGGGGGGATCGTGGGGGGATCTTGGGGGATCTTGAGGGGATCTTGGGGGAACTTGGGGGGATTTTGGGGGGATCTTGGGGATCTTGGGGGGATCTTGGGGGGATCTTGAGGGGATCTTGGGGGAACTTGGGGGGATTTTGGGGGGATCTTGAAGGGATCTTGAAGGGCTCTTGGGGGGATCTTGAGGGGATCTTGAGGGGATCTTGAGGGGATCTTAAAGGGATGTTGGGGGGATCTTGGGGGGATCTTGGGGTGATCTTGGGGGGATCTTGGGGGGATCTTGGGGGGATCTTGGGGGGATCTTGGGGGGATGTTGGGGGGATCTTGGGTGGATCTTGGGGGGATCTTGGGGGATCTTGGGGGGATCTTGGGGGGATCTTGAGGGGATCTTGGGGGTACTTGGGGGGATTTTGGGGGGATCTTGGGGGGATCTTGGGGGGATCGTGGGGGGATCTTGAGGGGATCTTGGGGGAACTTGGGGGGATTTTGGGGGGATCTTGGGGGGATCCTGAGGGGATCTTGGGGGGTCGTGGTAGTATTTTGGCGGGGTCATGAAGGGATCTTGGGGGGATCTTGAGGGGGTCTTGCGGTAATCTTGGGGGGATCTTGGGGGGATGTTGCGGGGATCTTGGGGTGATCTTGGGGGGATCTTGGGGGTATCTTGAGGGGATCTTGGCAGGATCTTGGGGGGTTTCTTGGGGGGATCTTGGGGGGGTCTTGGGGGGATCCTGAGGGGATCTTGGGGGTCGTGGTAGGATTTTGGCGGGGTCATGAAGGGATCTTGGGGGGATCTTGGGGGGATCCTGCGGGGATCTTGGGGGGATCATGGGGGGATCTTGGGGGGATCTTGAGGGGATCTCCGAGGGATCTTGCGAGGATCTTGGGGGGATCTTGGGGGGATCTTGAGGGGATCTCCGAGGGATCTTGCGAGGATCTTGGGGGGATCTTGGGGGGATGTTGGGTGGATCTTGGGGGGGGTCTTGGGGGTATCTTGTAGGCGTTTGAGGGGATGTCGGGGGGATCTTGGGGGGAGCTTGGGGGGAGCTTGGGGGGAGCTTGGGGGGATCTTGAGGGGATGTTGGGGGGATCTTGAGGGGATCTTGGGGGATCGTGAGGGGATCTTGTGGGGATCTTGAAGGGATCTTGGGGAGATCTTGGGGGATCTTGGGGGGATCTTGTTGAGGGGGTCTTTGGCGGATCTTGGGGGGATCTTGGGGGGATCTTGAGGCGATCTTGGGGGGATGTTGGGGGATTCTTGAGGGGATCTTGGGGGGATGTTGGGGGGATCTTGAGGGGGATGTTGGGGGGATGTTGAAGGGATATTTGGGGGACGTTGGGGGGATCTTGGGGGGATCGTGGGGGGATGTTGGGGGGATCTTGAGGGGATCTTGGGGGATCGTGAGGGGATCTTGTGGGGATCTTGAAGGGATCTTGGGGAGATCTTGGGGGATCTTGGGGGGATCTTGTTGAGGGGGTCTTTGGCGGATCTTGGGGGGATCTTGGGGGGATCTTGAGGCGATCTTGGGGGGATCTTGGGGGATTCTTGAGGGGATCTTGGGGGGATCTTGGGGGGATCTTGAGGGGGATGTTGGGGGGATGTTGAAGGGATGTTTGGGGGACGTTGGGGGGATCTTGGGGGAATCTCGGGGGGATGTTGGGGGGATCTTGAGGGGATCTTGGGGCAATCTTGGGGGGATCTTGGGGGGATGTTGCGGGGATCTTGGGGGGATCTTGAGGGCAGATTGGGGAGATCTTGGGGGGATCTTGGGGGGATCTTGAGGGTAGATTGGGGAGATCTTGGGGCGATCTCGAGGGGATCTCGGGGGTATCTTGGGGAGATCTTGGGAGGATCTGGAGGGTAGATTGGGGGGATCTTGGGGTGGTCATGAGGGGATCTTGGGGGGATCTTGGGGGGATGTTGCGGGGATCTTGGGGGGATCTTGAGGGCAGATTGGGGAGATCTTGGGGGGATCTTGGGGGGATCTTGGGGGGATGTTGCGGGGATCTTGGGGCGATCTCGAGGGGATCTCGGGGGGATCTTGGGCGGATCTTGGGGGGATCTGGAGGGTAGATTGGGGGGATCTTGGGGTGGTCATGAGGGGATCTTGGGGGGATCTTGGGGGGATTTTGGGGGATCTTGAGGGGATCTTGGGGGGACTTACCTGGTATTTCACCAATGCGATCTTTCCGGTTGCGGTGTCGCAAGATATGATTCGCGTGATGGACTTCAGGGTTGCAGCCTCTCCGTGGAAGGAAACGTCAACACCATCATGTTCCACTGTTTGTACGAGCCGGGTCAAGACTGGGTGAATATCAACTCCTCGGGGCAGGCGTTGGTCCTGATGCGTTCGGGCGGCATGAGCGAGCCTCACCTCGTGCCCCGCACCCAACGGTTTCCACCGTTTGGAAGGCTGCACCTTGTGGCTTGCTATGCCGAGGGCGGCGGCACATTGCGCAAAGTTGTCCCAATACCTACGCCTCTGCTGTGGAGGCTGCCCATTGCACTTCTCACAAGGCTTCGTTCCCGGCTTGTTCTCCACTGGACGGGTGAGTACGGGGATTCCAGGACGCCCCAAAGGCATGTGGAAAAGACTGAAGAGCAGGCAGCAAGTAAGCCTGTCCCCAGGGCGGGTGGGCACTACGACCATACAGTAAATTGTACGGGAAGTCTCACCACTGTGCCCCCCCCCCACCTTCCCGCGATCTAGCGGCGGGGATTCAGAACCATAATCAGTCGAAGTAATGGCACAACATCGACCAGGACTTCTCGTTGCCAGGGCCTATCGGGGGGGTTCAATTTGGTAGGTCACAGATACTGGATGACCCTGCCCAGGGACTTCCAGCCAATGTTCAATGAGTTCAATCAACTCCTATCGGAACTACACCCCTCCCCCTCCCCGAGAGATGCACCCCCCAAGGTATGTTTGGTCCCCCCCCGCCCCCCCCCCCCCTGTAGGTGACCACCCCGTGTTGGCCAAAAGTGCCGCCCCCCCCCCCCCCCCCACTACTGGGTCCCCTGGCGGATCAGGCGAACAGACACAAAACGCGTAGCAGACTGCGGGAACAGGGCCCTGTGTGAGCGCCAATGTCACAAAGTGCTCGTCCGCTCCCCCCCCCCCCCCCCCACCCGGCGAGGCAACCTAACCTAGAGCCATCCATGGCGTCAATAATCCCCCGCCCGCCCCAGTCATCCCTCAGCGCTCAATGCACGTGCTATGGGACGCCCGCCAGGCACAGGGCCGATGCCAACGGACCAACTGGCGGGAAGGGGCACGCAACAAGTGCAGCTCAAGCGCCAATAGGACTCGCATAACGCTGTGTGAGCGAGCGATGGAGCGCCGCGGGGGAGGGAGTGGGCGAAAGGCTCAGAGACAGGGGCCCTCGCTCAGACGGCTACGCCCTTCTGTGGAGTTTGCCCGTTACCCCCCCCCCCCGCTTGCAATTGCCGCTCTTTGGCTAGCCGTAACCGGTGGTCATTCGATGCACCCATGGAAACCATAAACAAACTCGTGTGCCATAAAAATCTAGGTCTATTCCGGCACCCTTGGGAATCGGACACGGCAGTAGCCCCCACACACATATTGACCCCACGGCAGATGCAATTGCACACCTCCCCCCAATGCACCACATATACCCCACAAAACACAGGCAAACAGACAATGATGACCTCATCCAGGGACATGTCTAGATCACCACCACCATCACTGACATTCTCATTGTGGCCAATGGGTCCTCCGTCCAACTTGCAAGTGTATGTTGCCCCCGTGACAGCCATGTGACACAGCAATGTGGATGCACTTTGGGGGAAATGATGATAATGTACAACAAGATGAACCCGCAACAGTAGGGCTGCTGGTGTGCAGGCCTACCGCCGAGCCATCCAAAGAAATCGTCTACCAGACATTGGAACAAAATTCGCCCGGCACTGTGCCCCGTGGCACTGAAATGCAGACGCCCGGGGGATCAGGTCATATGCTATGCAGCACATGCGGTGCCACAAACTTGACAAAATGTTTTCCAGAAAATCTGGCGATGTAGCCTGTGCCTCGGTCTGGTGGGGGTGAAGTGAAAAAGATCTCCTCGAACTCCCACTGATCGGTCAGTCCCTGCCCGTACGCACGACAGACACGAAGTGGACAGGAACGGATTCAAATAGAATCAGCTGAGTGTGCTCAGTTCATGTACGCGTTTCGACTGCCAAAAGCAGTCCTTATCAACCTGTAGTCATGTGAGATGAATACGATGCTCAGCATCACAGGGACGCTAAAACAGGCATCCTCTTATTTGAAGGTCTAGATTTAGGGTTGAGTCCCACAAATCCACCAAATCAAGAGAAATGCAGACAATAGTTCATCAGTTCACATGACCGGTACGCATTCCCTGGGTCAAATCTTACGCCTATACCCGGGTATATAACACATTCAGCAACAGATCCACCAGCTCACGTGTTTCCCGTGCTTCCAATTCAGGACGCCGCAGGGTTCTGTTTTTGTGAGCTAACATGATCTTCCTGATATTTAGTGATGGTTTCAAAATTGCATACAGTCGCAGTTGCGGAAGCAGGGGTTTCATATGGTTTTGCACAGTTCGCACAAGCGCAGACCATGCTATCGGAATCGCACTGTGATGTGGGATCCTGACCACATGAATTATATCACGTTGTAGATTCATTGTTCGCTCCAAATATCTCGATCTCCGCTGCCAACTGATAGGTAATGGGTCAAATGCATATGCAGGATACCCCAGACGCTTCAACGCTCCCACAAGGAAGGAAGTGCAGTGCTGAAAGTAGATCTGATGAGAACAAATTCTCAAAAATCTTATGATCTCAGCTTTGATCCAACTCATCTTGGTTGAGCGAGGATGATTTGATGACCAAGGTATATAACAGCATGTATGCGTTGGTTTAAAGTACACTGTGGAGATGAGACGGCGCAAACGAATGATTCTCACATCTAAAAATTCCACTCCGCCCTGGGCAGAATGGTATAACCACTCAAAGCTCAAATGAGTCGGGTATACAGACTTGAAATAAAACGTCAGTTCCGCAACTGTAATTGCAGGCGGGTGTATGCACATGTCATCGTCTATGAAACGCAGCACATATAAATATGGCCAATGCACGGGCGGCGGACTTAACCGTTCATACATCCGAAGGATGGCGTTTGCCCACTGTGCAGCGCAATTTGTTCCCATCGGGAACCCAATTAATTGCATATACAGGCCCAAACCCGGTACTCTAAATAAGACGTGTGTAAATATGATATGGAACACAAATTCGCCCAGAGATAATGCGGGGTGATATTGCAGGGTACAGAAGGGGAACATTCGAGAAAAATTAGTATACAACTCTGCCGTCAAAGGCATGTTGAGCCACAGCACAATTTCTCTCTCAGATTCCGTCAAATGTGCTTGCAAATTCGGATGTTCAGTGTAAAATTGCATCCAAAATTTGTAGGCCAAGGAACAGTCATCCCAAGTGAAATTAGTGTACAGATTGGAAAAGTCAAACGTGGCACTGAAATGCAGACGCCCGGGGGATCAGGTCATATGCTATGCAGCACATGCGGTGCCACACTGGAGGGCGCTGTGCCGCACAGTGGCTCGGGCGCTCTCAGCGCCGCAGGCAGCCATACCCACTGCCGAGGCCCTGCACAGTAGAAGCAGCGCCATGCGTCGTCAACCACCCCGCAAACGGCCACGGGCCGCCCCTCAGAAGACGGAAGTGGAGGAGCGCACTGCAGGCCGCCAATTCTGCATCCGCTGCGCATGCACCAGCAGTTTGTGACACAATCGCCGGTCCACGACCATCTGCAGCAGTTGCTGTACGGGGCTGCGCTGCAACCGACGTGGACGAGCCGCGACAACATCGTGCACGAGGTGGAGATCGGGACGGACCTGAGCACCGTCACGCCGCTGGACGTGGTGGACGTCACCGCGGCCGAGGAACCACCGCAGCCGCTGCCGCCGGTGGCCGGCAGCAACCTGCTGCTCCGGGCACTCCTCGGTGCCTCCTCGCCGCCACCACCACCACAGCAGCAGCAACCTCAGCAGTAGCAGCAGACGCCGCTGGTTGGCAACGTGGTGGACAGTATGCCCATCTCACCCTTCGCCTGGGCACCGCGCCACCTCCACCACATGCTACACGCCATGGAGTCCGCCAAGATTCTCCTGACGGGTCCGGTGTTGGTGCTCAACCGCACCCTGAGCACCCGACTGCAGGGGACGGAGGGCATCCTGCACGGCATCCGTCGGCGATCCACGGTGCTGCGCACGTCCACCACCAACCCAGGGGCAGCACAACTGTACCATGGAGACCACGAACTACAAGACCAAGCACTCGGTGCCCGTGCCGGATGGGCCGGCGCTGCTCGGGGGCGGCACGAGCAGCGGCGGTTCGGCGGGCTACCACACCATGACGACGCTGCAGATGGCGCGGGAGTGAAGCTGCCACCACAACGACGACAGCGTCGACAACGCCGACTGCCTGCTACGGCAGCTCACACAGCTCGGCCTGTTGGGGCACCCCACGTGCATGCCGTTGGTGGTGGACCAGCAGCAGAACACCTACATCAAGCTGGAGTAGACGGCCACCGTACACCAGCAGTGGTCGGTGGTGCTGCGGCTGGCGTTCGTCAGCAACGAGAGCAACACGGACGCCATCCTGCAGCGGCTGTGGCAGTGTGACTTCCCCCGCAGCGGGGAACAGGACATCCGGTGGTGGGTGGGGCAGCTCGGGGCGCGGTCGGCGCGCTGGCGCATCAAGACCGAGGTGCTGGAGCCCGTCACGAGTAGCACGGTGGCGGTTGGCCTGTACCTGCACCACATGCTGCGGCGCCTACTGCCGCGCGCGGACATCAACGAGGCGTGCCCCGTCCCGGTGATGCCGTTGGCCGAGTTGGGCAGCGACAAGTGCAGCTCAAGCGCCAATAGGACTCGCATAACGCTGTGTGGGCGAGCGATGGAGCGCCGCGGGGGAGGGAGTGGGCGAAAGGCTCAGAGACAGGGGCCCTCGCTCAGACGGCTACGCCCTTGACTTCTGTGGAGTTTGCCCGTTACACCCCCCCCCCCCCCGCTTGCAATTGCCGCTCTTTGGTTAGCCGTAACGGGTGGTCATTGGATGCACCCATGGAAACCATAAACAAACTCGTGTGCCATAAAAATCTAGGTGTATTCCGGCACCGTTGGGAATCGCTCGCCCACTCGCTGGCTCCCTCCCTCGCCCCCTTCGGCCCTCCCTAACGTGCTCCCTTGCTCCCTAACTCGCTCCCTCCCTCGCTCCCTCCCTCGCTACCTCCCTCCCTCCCTCCCTCCCTAGGTCTGGGTCTGGGCCTGGGTGTCGCCTTTTGGGGGGAGACGCTCCCTCTGACCCCTTACCCTTGTGAGCGGAACGCCTTCGCTACGTCAGCGCCAAGTAGCCGTTCTGCTCAATCGATGCTTCCCATAGCCGCCTTGCTTGCCGTGTGGTGGCCTTGCCGAGAACACATCCATACTGCACTCGGGACCAAGTCCGCTCGGCTGCTGGTGTTCCGGCTGGCAATGCCCGACCCAACAGATATTGAGCGGGTGCCGCTGGCGCACAGCGAACACCAGCCGGCAGTGCAGTCCAGGGCGGTGGCCCAACGGAGAACTGGGCACAAGACGGACCGACGTCACTTGACTCAACCGTTGAGGCGGTCCACACGGGTGGCAGCTTGACACTGCCAGGTAAATGTAAAATCGTGCTGCACTGCATTAGAAAGGCAGCGGGATAGGAAGCGCGCCTGGTGGTAACAAAGAGGGAACAAAGGGGGACTAAAGGGGGAAGTAACGAGTAAGAAAGAGGGGAATAAAGGGGGAATAAAGGGGGAATAAAGGGGGAATAAAGGGGGAATAAAGGGGGAATAAAGGGGGAATAAAGGGGGAATAAAGAGGGAAGAAAGGGGGAATAAAGGGGGAATAAAGGTGGAATAAAGGGGGAATAAAGGGGGAAGAAAGGGGGAAGAAAGGGGGAGGTAGGGGGATGAAAGGGGGAACAAAGGGGAAACAAAGGAGGAAGGAATGGTGAAGAAAGGGGGAAGAAAGGGGGAAAAGGGGGAAAGAAAGGAGGAAGGATGGTGAAGAAAGGGGGAAGAAAGGGCGAACAAAGGGGGAACAAACGGGGAAGAAAGGCGGAAGAAAGGCGAAAGAAAGGGGCAACAAAGGGTGAAGAAAGGAGGAAAGAAAGGGGAAGAAAGGGGGAATAAAGGGGGAACAAAGGGGGAATAAAGGGGAAAGAAAGGAGGAAGGAATGGGGAAGAAAGGGGGAAGAAAGGGGGAACATAGCGGGAAGAAAGGGGGAACAAAGGGGGAAGAAAGGAGGAGGGAATGGGGAAGAAAGTGGGAGGAAAGGGAGAAGAAAGGGGGAAGAAAAGGCGGAATGAAGGGGGAACAAAGGGGGAAGAAAGGGGGAAGAAAGGGGGATGAAAGGGGGAATAAAGGCGGAATAAAGGGGGAATAATGGGGGAATAAAGGGGGAATAAAGGGGTAAGAAAGGGGGAACAAAGGGGGAAGAAACGAGGAAGGAAGGGGGAATAAATGGGGAAGAAAAGGGGGACAAAGAGGGAAGAAAGTGGGAATAAAGGGGGAAGAAAGGGGGAGTAAAAGGGGAAGAATGGGGGAAGAAGAGACAGCCCAAGGTGGGATAAAGGGGGAAGAAAGGGGGAAGGAAGGGGGAAGAAAGGGGGAAGAGTGGGGGAAGAAAGGAGGCAGAAAAGGGGAAGAAAGGGGGAAGAAGATTCATCCCAAGGGGGAATAAAGGGGGAATAAAGGGGGAACCAAGGGGGAACAAGGGTGGAACAAAGGGGGACTAAAGGGGGAAGTAAGGAGGAAGAAAGGGGCAATAAATGGGGAATAAAGGGGGAATAAATGGGCATAAAGGGGGAAAAAAGAGGGAACATAGGGGGATGAAAGGGGGAAGAAAAGGGGAATAAAGGGGGAATAATGGGGGAATAATGGGGGAACAAAGGGGGATGAAAGGGGGAATAAAGGGGGAAAAAAGGGGGAATAAAGGGTTAAGGAAGGGGGAATAATGCGGGAATAATGGGGGAATAAAGGGGGATGAAAGGGGGAATAAAGGGTTAAGAAAGGGGGAATAAATGGGGAACAAAGGGGGAATAAAGGGGGAATAATGCGGGAATAAAGGGGGAAGAAAGGGGGAAGAAAGGGCAAAGAAAGAGGAAGGAAGGGGGAAGAAAGGGGGAACAAAGGGGGAACAAACGGGGAACAAAGGGGAAAGAAAGGAGGAAGGAATGGGAAAGAAAGAGGAAACAAAGGGGGAACAAAGGGGGAAGAAAGGGGGAAGAAAGGCGGGTGCCAGGGGGGTGAGGGGGGGGGGGTACCCTTGCCCGGACCGTGGCGTACAAGGGGGAGGATAGTCTTCCCGCTAGCGCCAATTCATCTGCTCTGTCATTACCTGGTATTCCTGCGTGACTTGGCACTTTGACCCATGAGAATTGGGCCAGGGAAACATCCAGAATCTGCATCAAGTCAATCCAGATATCTACATTCGTGACTGGGCCTTGGGCGGAAACCCAACCATTGGCACACCACCGCATGGCGTTGCCTTGCAGGCCCGAGTGCACATAGGAAGAGTCTGTCATAACAGCTACCTGTACCGCCTGTTGGCCAAAGTGCATCACTACCTCCAGCACCGCTCTCAGCTCCGCTCGATTCACTGTTTGTCTGGTGTGTGGTGGCAAGTGTGAGGCCGACTCCCACCCCTGTGGGGAGTGGCATCCCCACCCACCGATCCATCCCACGCCTTTAACCCACTCCGCCGATCCATCTGTAAATACTAGGATGCGCCCTGCCGCCTCATGGGTGGCTATTTCAGACTTTGCTGCTACTGCCAGCTGCAGTTTGTGAACCTGTTTACGATGTCGCTTGGCTTGTCGTTCCTCGGCCTCCTCGGCTGGTGCTGCATACTCAATTTTTTCCATGAGAGGGGAGGTTGGGGGGGGGGGTGTCCTGAGGTACCACAACATATATGACTCAAAATGATCCCCACGATGCGCGGATCTCTTTGAGGTCTGTATCATGTGGGAAATTTTTCGTGAAAAAAAATCTTCCAGGCCGCTTTGTGGCGCAGTTGGTGAGTCATCATCAGAGGTTTTAGACTAGCCTCTTGGGACTGGCCTGTCACGAGAGCCACTTTCCTAGACCTCCCCCCCCTCCTCTGGAGGGCTCGAATGACCCCCCCCCCCCCCCCCCCGCGCAAGCCAATTTTGCCCATGCCATGGTGCCGCATGGCATGGCATGGCATGGCGTGGCGTGGCAGGGCATGGCAGAGCAGGGCATGCTGTAGCCAACAGCTTGCGCCATGGCATGCCGCAAAGGATCAGGCGCAGCGAGTGAGTGGCAGGGCCTCAACACAGAAGCTGGAGCGCGACCTCGTGGCGGCAGTGCAACGGTACGCGGCGGCGGTGCAAGCGACACCCGGGGAGGTGGCGGCGGTGGGCGTGGCACTCAGGGATACAGTCTGGGCGGCCCTCTATGTGGCAACACTCATCCAGTCCCTGAACCTGCTGAAGGAATGGTGGGCTACCCCAATGTTGTGGAGTTGGGACAGGCCGTTGTGCCCTGATGGAGGCGGGCCGGCCTACGCCCGTGGCACACGTGCTGCATGAACTGGCGGTGCAAGGGCCGCCAAAGGATGTCAGCTCACCTGCCCTCGGCGACGGCTGTAAGGTGACGGTGGAGCTGGCCACCAAGGGGCGGGGTCGCTGAACGTACCCCCCCAACCTGTGGTCCATCTGACCCATATTGAGCTTGGGCCGGCTCATCCCCCCCCCCACAACCACATTCACGTGTATTATCATTTGATATGAACTCAAGCACAAACACCCAAAAGATATGTTGGACGCATGTGACTTGATACCAATCCTATGGCACACTCCGGTCCAAGTCGGGCATGTGCCTCATTTGCCCCACCCATGAGTGTGCGCATTTTCGGCCATTTTGAGCAATTTTCCACATTTTCTGCCCGCCGTGCACCATGTTCAGCCCCCTTGTGCACGCCGGACGCATGGACCAATGGACCATATATGACATGGGTGATATGGATATTGGTCCCCATGGTTCGCACACCACGTGGGCGAAGCGGAGCAACCTTCGTTAAGGTGCTAGCCCAAAGTGAGTGTGGACGATTTTGCCATTTTGGCAATTGTGGACCCAATTTGGATTGTCACCACGCCGAGTGGCATGGAGATCATTGAGAGCCAAGGGCATGGGAGTCTCCGTTGGACTCCCGGTGGATCGCAAATGGAATGGCAGATCTGATCTCCAGGCCGGCGTGGAGATATACCATTGGGGATACCCCGAATTTTGGCTCATTTTGAGCAGCCAAAATGACCCCCTTTTGGGACCCCAATTTCACCCCCTCGTGTGGTCAGTTGGCGGCCCCATATCTCTATGCCCACAAGGAGCCCGGACCTAATTCCAAGTTGTGCACTCAGATATAGGTCCTAGGTCCTGCCTCCTATCCTGTGAGCCATTGGCCTTGCCCTGGCCGGGCGAGCCATGCGTGGGAATGACGCCAATTTTGGTGATTTTGGCATCATGACCCCACTTGACGAACCCGTGGTGCCCTGATGCCGGGACCTCAGAGGGAACCAGGTTGGGTGAGGGCTTCAGGGAGTTCGTACTCGAAGGGCATAGGGTCAGTTGCCTCGTCCCTACCTCTGGCGGGTCCGGACGAGGGGTCAATTTTGGAGATTTTTGAGCTAATATCAGTTTGGGCTGAAACAGCCCATTTTCAGCTACCAACTCCTAGGGGATAATGGCGGGGCCATATCTCTGGCGCAGAGAGGAGTTGGGACCTGCCGTTAAGGGAGCATAGGGAGCCACTGTCGGTTGGCCTTGGAGCCCCTTGGTTCCCAGGAACTCGCCTGTGGCTGGGCGGGACACCTCCCCTATTGGCAGGGTTTCAGGTTCCGGACTGAGCAGGGCATGGGTTGTGTTTGAGCCCCCGCCCCCACCAGCCACTGAGAGGGTCGGACCTGGGATTGGGATATGAGTTGGGACTGAGTGTCTATTGTCCTGTGATGCCCTTACCCCAGTCCAGTCTTAACCCCATGTGTACATATCCTGATGTGTTGCTGTACATACTTTTGTTCCCTTGTTTCAGAGTGGCAAGGATCCTGAAACGCTTTGTCACATGACACGAGCGTGATGATGCCCCTGTGAGCGCAGTGCTTTGCCTGCCTGCTTGCTTGCGCGTGTCCACCGCAGCGTCCCGTGGCCAGGCCCCCCACGGGAACGCGTCAAAAGCGGGAAGAAAGGGGCAAGAAAGGGGGAATAAAGGGGGAATAGAGGGGGAAGAAAGGGGGACAAAAGGGTGAATAAAGGGGGAAAAATGGGGGAAGCAGGGGGGAATAAAGGGGGAAGAACGGGGGAAGAAAGGGAGAAGCAAGGGGGAAGAAAGGGGGAATAAAGGGGGAAGCAAGGGGGAAGCAAGGGGGAAGAAAGGGGGAAGAAAGCGGGAATAAAGGGGGAACAAAGGGGGAATAAAGGGGGAAGAAAGGGGGGAGAAAGGGGGAATAAAGGGGCCTGTTGATAACGTTTCGTGGTGATGACGCACACTCGGCTGGATTCTTTTATGCTTGTCAAACTGCCCATTGTTTCTGAACTACAATTGTGGCTGCGTTGTTGGTGCAAATATGCCTTGCCTTCTCCGCTTGCCCCGGGCCCTCCCTTTCACCGCACAATGCCAAACACCAGTGAAGTTGGATAAACTGATATACGAAAGCAAACCTGAGAAAAATGGCACTTTGTGTTCAAAACGTAGGCCATAAACTCTGTTTAGTCCCATTTGGCCAGTGGCACAGACTGCATCTATTTGCACCACTTCCTGCGAAGGGCAATCTGCACAAGCAGATGGCAATGCTGCCACCAACTACAATGTTGGGGGTAAGTTTTGTGGTATTTTCCCCAGTCAATTATTCTTAAACAATGACATAGCAAAGCAGTCTGTGCCAAAATGGAGCCATCCCACCGGGGTGCCGTAGCAACGGGCCATACGCCGACTCCCTCCCCAAAGTGAAGGGGGGCAAAATCAGAATTGGTGGGGCCCACAAGTTGGCGGAAATGCGACATCGCCCCTGCATTCTCGGGGGTCCCCAGAAGTCAAGGGGACAAAATCAGAATTGGTGGGGCCCACAAGTGGGCGGAAATGCTACATCACCCCTGCATTCTCGGGGAACCCCAAAGGGATGGGGACAAAATCAGAATTGGTGGGGCCCACAAGTGGGCGGAAATGCTGCATCATCCCTGCATTCTCGGGGATCCCCAACAAAGCGGACAAAGTCAAAGCAAAAGAAAGCCGAAAAGAATTTCCCATGGTGTCCCTTTTCCTGCCCACGCCCCGCAGACCAATCCCAATGGGGTTTGAACCCAAGGCCTTCAAGCTGCGGAGGCACTGCTTTACCACTAGGGTGTAGCCCATCTCTGACATACCTCCGCACAGGGGTGGTATTGATATTTGGTGCAATTTGGTTTTCATCCACTATTGGGTTCTCCTAAAAAAACTGAGTATTTTGAGTCTCTACTATGTCAAGCAAAATTTCCGTAGGGCGCCTTTGGCGCCCATGGTCCGGCACTTCCGGGCCAAAACCCAGCACGGAGGGGGGGGGGAGTCGGCGTAAAGGGTCCTGTCCCTGCGGCCCCCCCGTGAGCCATCCTTTGTGTCACCTACGAAGGCTCCCACCATAAGAAAATCAGGAAAAACACCAATGTTCACAGCAATCATATTGTACTGGATGTTAGCATCCACACATGCAAAAAGTCACAGGTCTTGGTTGAATTTATTTGAGTGTATCACACCTGCACGGAAGCACAAGATGCTCATACCCCCCCCCCCCCCCGTGCCCAAGAACCAGCAATGTTTGACCGCGGAACCAGGGGTTGGTTCTTGCGCACACTTTTCCCCCTAAATTTGACCGCGGAACCAGGGGTTGGTTCTTGCGCACAGCCGTGGGCAACCCCGTACCGCGGAAAAAAAATTTTCCGGCGCGTTGCGCCGGGACATGCGTGCCCTCTCCTTTCCCACACTTAACCACGTTGACAAATGAACACCAAAGGAGTGAATCGCAGCTGACTGGGCTGTAGTGTGCCTTCCAACGTGCATGGGATGATGGGACGCGAGAGGTTGGCAATTAAAGCAGCTGGGTGCCTCACCAGACGCTCATTGCGTTTGTACTCAATCTGCACTGTCTCAGACTGGGCACCAGGACCCAACACAGTGGCTGGAACAAGAGAGCCATCAGATCGCCGATAGAAGACAGACTCACCGGCAGTGTACATGGGAACGTCTATGGTACAGAACAAGGAATGGAAGAGGTGGTGCAAAAGCAAACATGAGCCTGTGAGTGACTGATAGGGTCCCCCCTGATGGGGGGACCCAAAGTAACACACATGAAATGATGTCCTGCACACCTGAATAGCTGTCCTACATCCACCAGAAACATGAAAAACCCACTACCCTGGTAAAAAAAGTGATGCGAGAATTTGACTGCGGAACCAGGGGTTGGTTCTTGCGCAAGGTGGTTCTTGGGCACGGGGGGGGGGGGGGTACAACCACTGCCATGTTGTCCCGCACGTGTCACACCCTGAAGATGTCTCAGGGTTACGCCTGTTGCAACATAGAGCGTGGATTGACCATCGCCATCGCCTTTCCCTTGTTTTTCGAATGAGGGAGATTGCAATTGTAGTTGGGCTGAGAACAGGAAGATGAAGAGGCAAAATGGACAGGGTTGATGCATAGAAATGAGGGTGCTGAAATCGCACGGTGCGCACCGCGCACCACGCACGTCAGAGGATGTACCGCTTTGGTGCAATGAATACCCTTTTTCGTTGTCACTACCGGATCCATCCTTGGGGTAACTAGCGACGACTCCAAAGAATCACTCTCCGGCACAACCACGCGCTTGTCGAACATTGCCTTAGGAAAATATTTCCGAGGCCGAAATGGTTGGTTGCGGAGGTACAAGCTTATTCACAAACTGCTGGGTATGCCGCATGCACCGTAACCATAATGTGGAGGCGCTGCATGCCGTCATCAACGTCAATACCACGTTTGGGGAACACTCTGCGGCAAACACCCCGACTATACAAATGTGTGAAGGGGTGTTCAGCCCTGCCCCTAATAAAACTGTGGCCGTCATTATATTGGGCACATTATGTGGGGAGGTTTCCTTTTTGGGGTTTGGGGTAGGGGATCACACTGTGGGCACGTCTTGGAAACCCCACATCAAGGAGAAAGACCTCTCCTTTTTTGTACGTTTGTGCATATGTATGCATCCATCATACCCAGATACCCCTACAAGCTCCTACAAGCTCCTACAAGCGTGTTCTACCGATACACACAAATAGCGTCACCATAGTGTTGCATTCAGTGCCCACTGTCCACGTTTCAGCAACATTTAGTGTGAACATAACTTGTATGCGCACCGGGCTGACGTCGCACCGCGCGCACTGTGCAGTAAACACCCTCAATGGGTGGGGCAAGAATTGAACAGCTCAGCTCAACCACGAAACCATTTAGACGTGACCAGCAAACAGCAGGTGCAATGCACATTGCAATGCACATCAGAATGCCGGAGTGTGTATATCCAACAAGAAAATGGCTGAAGGCCATCCTTTTTGGAGATGTGTGTGGTGCCTGCCTGGTCCACCCCCCACCACAGTCCACCCCTGAATGGGGACCTGGGGTCCGAGACTTGGATGCACCAGTGGCTTGCAGTTGCATGGAGTTCATGCATCCCGGGGGGAGGGGCTGAGATGTACTTCGTGGCCTCAAACGCAGTGGCAGCAGATCAGAGGTCTGCAAGGGGGCCACGGCAGGCCTCCTGGTTGGAGTCTCTGAGGGGCGAGTGGCTCTGAACGGCATTGCACTAGATTTGGAGACAACGTGGGATGTGCCTCACTGCAAGCACCTGAGATGAGCCAGAATGCACCGTCTCCATTCATGTACACCGAGGCTCTGCAGCCGTCTGTGTGCTTCCCTCGTTGCTCACACTCGTTTCCCCGCCTTCGTTCACCGGGTCACTCGGGCCCGTGTATGGCTGTGTGCGGCAGGGAGGCCAGAAATATCGAGAGGCATTAGGAAACCCTGGCCGGGCATGTATGCAATCCCTGCAGTGCAATATGCATTGATAGCTTCAGGTGATTGTCGTTTGGCGGGAGTTTGGACCCTGGAGTTGGATGCAGTCAGTAGGCATTGCCATTGCCCAGAGGCTGCACTACGAAGTGGCAGGCACATGTACTGCGTAGCTGCTACTTTTACAGAAATGGAGTTGAAATGGAGTTGAAGACCAATGGTCAACATATTCTTCTGGGAGTTGGGGTGGGGAATGTTGCCCCCCCAACAGCACCTTCCATTTGTTTGGGCCGGCGCTGTCTAGGCAGCAAGCTCCATCGGCAGCACAGGAGCTGCACAACATGATTTCGCAAATAAGAAGGGAATGTATCATCCTTGGCGCTGCTATTTACAAGGGGTTGGTGGAGAGGGGGGCAGCTTCAACAGCACAGGATGGCCCCATACACTGAAAACCTCTCCAAATCTTACCCAGCCATTATGCAATGTGCAGGGATTATTCCACGTGTTCTGGCTGTCGTTATTGGCCATCATGGGCATCAGGGGCTGTGAAAACATTTCGGATCGAAAGATCTGTGGTCCCAAAAAAATCCAAAAACAGCGGTTCAACGCCCACCCTGTGCTTAGACAAGGCTGTGCTTGCGCAAAGGGGAGGGGGGGTAACTAGCAACTTTTGTTGTTGCTATGTGCGTCCCACAGATCCCTCCTCGGTGCGGCAGCGGCAAGGGGCTGGGACCATACGTGTGATGCCAGTGCCACGCACTGTGTACCATGGGTTTCCTTCACGAGGAGAAAATCAAATCCCTTTCCATACGGCCTGTGCGCTGAAAGACCCATGGTGCACCCGGGAGAACAGAAAGCGCATGCCAGACAAACATGGGCACCTGTGCAGTCAACCAGATGAGGACTGCTTCGGACCTTACAGCACACCGCACCCAACCCACCCTGAGCGCTGGATTACCGTACACAGGCAACGGAAAAGCGTTTTTTGGCGCTTTGCTGGCTGGCGACTTTGGGCCTTTGCCCAGGCAATTTGGTCAGGTCGGCCAGGGAGTTGGGCGGCGAGCTGGGCAATTTCGAGGGTTGGCCAGGCGAATCAAGAAGGACCGGCCTGAACCAAAAGGGGGGGGGTGTTGCTCACAGCTATGAAAAACAAAACAGGCCGAACTACCGCACTGCATATCAGCAGCTTATTGGCCCAGCTGCCGGCAGAGTGCGTCGTCACCACCTTGGGTCAACCATGTTGTTAGTTGCTTGCCCGCAGCAGTCGGATTGTCGGCGACGCACTCATCCCGAGTTGCGTAAGCAGGCACCTTGTTGTCAGGCAGGTCCGCAACATTCTCCTGAAACCAACCCCTTTGTGCGGCTGTCATCTTCTCCAGCAGTGCTTGATATGCCTCCTCAGCCGAGATGCGATCATTCGGGTTCACACGAAACATGCGACGCAAAGTCTCTTGTAGTGGGGCGCTGCTATCATCAATAGCGGTATCCAGTATGGCTGTGATGTGTTTGACTGCGGGTTGAATGTGATTCTTTATCGCATACCGCAAGAAGAAAAGCTCCTCGGCCTGGATAGGGGGTGGCTTCAGATGATCAATCTCCAAAATGATGAGCGCAACCGTCCACACGTCCGACTTCAAGCACAAATCTTGCTCCGGCGGAAGCCAATTATTGCTCTGTACCTTTCCAACAAAAAGAAATAATGTATGTAACAATAAAGTCCGGATAGGGCAGGGATGTATTGGAAGAGAGGAGGCATTCGCCTTTTCACATCCTGGACGCTAGTGCGATTGAGGGGATCAGGGGGTTAGCGGGTGAGAGCTCATCTATATACAGCCGTACACAGATATGAAAGGCCCTTACCCCCCCTGCCCCCCCAGCGTATCGCGGCGCGACGGAACGACCTGGGCCTCCATCCTATGTGGGATCCTCCGAGGAGTGACCCTGCCCAGATCTCGGGCTGTGCGCTCCCCCATCTGCGCCCGCAGGTGCAGGTGCGACTGTGGTGGGTTGGGCGCCCCCTTCCCCCTCCCGATGACTGCACTTGCCGAGTGAAGCCCAGGCTCAAGAGCCCCCCCCCCCCCGCAGGTCAGCAGACGGGCTGCTGCACCCCTGTGCTGCGAGGGGCGCCGCTGTCGGTCTGCCCCACGCGCTGCCCTGCCCTCGCGTGCCGCACTGTCGTGCTCCTGTGCCTGCCCTGCCCGCCCACGGAGGGAGGGGGGGGGGGGCTGCGCCGTGCCGGAGGGGTGAGGAAAACCACCTTGTCCCTGACCCTGGCCCTGTCCCTGACACCCCTGACCCAGATGCCTGCACCACAGAACGTCCTGCAGCACTCTTCTGCCCCAGATCCTGCCCTGCAGCATCCTGCTGCCCCTGATCGCTGAGGGGTGGGGAGGCACCAGGACCCCGCCCAGCCCGAAGCCACCCTGCAGCCCCCTGCTGCTCGTGATCCCGGGGTGGAGTGGAGGAGGAAGAGAGGAGGGGCGGGGGGTTTGGGGGACCCCCCCTCCTCCTATGCAGGCCTCCGCGCTAGCCGCAACCGAACTAGCCGACTAGCCGCAGGGCCATGGAAAAATGGGGAAAATGGGGGAAATGAGGGACAATTAGGGGAAATGGGGGGAAATGGGGTAAAATGAGGGAAAATGGGTAAAAATAGGTAAAAAGGGGGGAAATTGGGGAACCGTGAGCAATTACCAATGATACAATCTAAGAAATATGGAAAAAATGGGTGAAATTTGTAGGAAATCGGAAATAAATGGAGAAAAATGGGAAATTTTGGGACAGATCCCCCATTTTCCCGACCCCATTTGTCCAATTTTTCCACAGCCTCGCCACCTTTCCCTCATGTTCCTTTGACAAACTAGCCGACTGGAAAAATAGGAAATTGTTAACTAGCCAACACTAGCCGATTTCTCGGCTAGCGCGGAGGCTTGCCTATGGTCCCCGCAATTGGATGCTACCAGGGATTTTTCATTTGTAGTTTGATGGTTGCGATAAGTACCAAGGTGCGAATTCCTGCCCCTGCTGGCCCCTGGCGGTGCACTAGGAACTTTTCATTTTTGGTCTGATGTTTCCCATGGGTCCCAGTGTCCCACTTTCTGCCCCTGCTGCCCCCTGGTGTACCAAGAATTATTAATTTGTGGTTGAATGGTTCGCATGGGAGCACGGCAAAACGTTTTGCCTGCACCATGCCCTGCAGCGGCTGCAGGTGGTGCTGCAGAGTCCGAAACCAGCCGGCTTGCCCACGATTAGCAGCAGCGATAAGCGCCGTTTGCTGCGAGAGGGGTGCAATGCGACTCGCCCCCCCCCCCCCCGTTTGATCCCCCCCCCCATGTTGTGACGCCCCCCCCCCCTGAGGGGGGGGGTTTCACCACAAAAAGATAGCAGTAAAACTGTAGTAGTTCTGGTAAAACCTAAAGAAGATGTTTCTTTGGCGCCTTTGGCGCCTAAAATTTCCTATGCTTTTCGGGCCAAGTCACCGTCCCCCCCCAGGGGGCGGGGGGATTTGAAGGGGTGGTGGGGTGTAAGGGAAGAGACAGCCTTCTGTGCCTCATTGTACACAGTGGCTCTCCTTTGCCCAATGACAGAATCACTCCCCTTGAAATGCATCGCACTTGCAATGAGATCATCGGTAATAACAGGGAGCATTGCCTTTTCGACAACAAAAAATTTCTGCATGCTGTGAGCCGCGACAGAAAACAACACAACAGGGGTATTGGGTTAAGCAGCAGGTGGATCCCCGGATCTCCCCTGTGCATGGAAATCAGCAGATCAATAAAGGACAAGAAGTGCAACAGGTGCAGCGACACTGACTGGGCCTGTTGCCACCCATATGGGATCCGGATCCAGACTTGTAAGAAAGGTGCTCTTGTGAGAAAAAGAGCTGTGGCCCTTGAAGGCCACACAACAGACCGTCCAGTCTGGTCTCATTGCTGACCAACGCTATAAATCACGTGGGATGTGGAGCGGCTCTGCTGGGTGATTTTCAAAAAGCTCAGCCACAGAGGAAACAGGGGAATCATCATACGGCAGGAAACAGTTGTCAATGGTTGAAGATGCCGAATGAAGAAACAATGGAGAAACTGGCAGCCAAACATCATGTGGTGCATGGTTTCTGGAGCAACAGACAGCCCAACACGGAACAACAAAAAATTTTCTGCCTGGACGCGCAATTTCCTGTCAGCCTCAAACAGTGGAAGGGGAGGAGGGGGGGGGGGGGGTCTGAGGGGGGCAGGCTCTTCCTATGGTTGTTGGCCGATCTACTACATCCCTGGGATTGGGGTTTGTATGGCGGTGTTCAGGCAGCACAAATTTTATAAAGTCCGGATAGGGGTTAGTGCGTGGGTGTCGGGGGAAGACACTTGGTGTGCAGGGGTTGCGCCCTCGCTGGACTCCGGCTGTGGTACTGCCACGCTCTTGTCAAAGTCCGCGAGCTTGAGGAGCTCAACGCCCTGACACGGTCGCTGCAGGGTGCAAAACACGTTGCCTGGCTTGCCGTCCCTCCAGTTCAGGTTCATTGCATGCAAGGCCCTCAACCCCGCCAAGAGGCAAACTGCTGCGCCAAGGCTTGCCAGTTCAGGGTAGTCATCGTCAACTGGATGGTATAAGCGGCCACGCAGGTCCCCTCCTTGACAGTATTCGGTCACCATGTACCCGCAAGCTTTGTGTTGGTATGCGGCCCATAGCCGCAAGAGGCAAGGGTGGCCGTCAGGATAGGCCTGATTGATGGTGCGAAGCACCGCGAGTTCCCTAATCAACCCCTCCTTTTGCACCCGGCTCCTAGCGTCGACCTTCTTTATCACTGCATCAACTTCATCACCTCCAGGGACCTGCAGCGAAGAATTGGAGCGGAGGAGGGGGGGGGGGGGCTTTGGGCTTTGGGCTTTGGGCTTTTATTCCCTGTCCAAAGAGGGGCTTATGGGCCCACGGATTGCCTCTATGGGGAAGCCAGGCTCAGGCGCACCTCACTCACCCGGCTGCCATGCGGCCTGTGGGCGGGGCACACGCCATCTGATGGGTACGTGCATGTGCTGTTGGATGTAGAGGCCACTCAGCCCGCCATTCGACTGTGTAGCCATTTTTGGGTGGTGGGGGAGCCGTGGGAGGGGGCAGGAGTGGGGGGGGGAAGGGAAGGTAGGACCACCCACGGGTACCTGCAGGGTCCCGATTCCCCGTGTTGGCGTTGTGGACTCCTCCCCCTCCACTGGGGAAGAAAGAGGGTGGGAGTCGAACCGACGTCTGCTATACAGCAGTCCATGGGGTTGCCTGCTCAGCCACGCGGCTAGCGAAAAGTAGGGGCGACCAGGGATGTAGGGTCGTGGTCATGAATACCAAGGGCGCGTGCGGCATTGCAGGGTTGTGTGCCGCTGGCCTGGTGGTGCTGTTGTGGGGAGTGCTGCTGGGTAGCACTGCTTGGTAGTGCTGCCGCTGGGCGACCCGATCTTGGGGGGATGTTGGGGGGATGTTGGGGGGATGTTGGCGGGATGTTGGGGGGATGCTGGGGGGATCTTGGGGGGATCTTGGGGTGATCTTGAGGAAATCTTGGGGGGATCTTGGGGGGATGCTGGGGGGATGTTGGGGGGATGTTGGAGGGATCTTGGGGGGATGTTGGGGGGATTTTGGGGGGATGTTGGGGGGATGTTGGGGGGATGTTGGGGGGATGTTGAGGGGATCTTGGGGGGATCTTGGGGTGATCTTGGGGGGATCTTGGGGGTATCTTCGGGGGATCTTGGGGGAGCTTGAGGGGATGTTGGGGGGATCTTGGGGGGGTCTTGGGGGCACCTTGGGGTGATCTTGGGGAGATTTTGGGGGGATTTTGAGGGGATCTTGAGGGGATGTTGGGGGGATCTTGGGGGGATCTTGGGGGGATCTTGAGGGGATCTTGGGGGGATGTTGGGGGGATCTTGAGGGGATCTTGGGGGGATCTTGAGGGGATCTTGGGGGGATCTTGGGGGGATCTTGAGGGGATCTTGAGGGGATCTTGGGAGGATCTTGGGGGGATCTTGAGGGGATCTATGGGGAATCTTGGGGGGATCGTGGGGGGATCTTGGGGGGATGTTGGGGGGATCTTGGGGGGATCTTGGGGGGATCATGGGGGGATCTTGGGGGGATCTGGGGGGGATGTTGGGGGGATCTTGAGGGGATCTTGGGGGGATCTTGGGGGGATCTTGGGGGGATCTTGTGGGGATCCTGAGGGGATCTTGGGGGTTCTTGGGTATCTTGGGGGGATCTTGGGGGGGTCTTGGGGGGATCTTGGGGGAACCTTGGGGTGATCTTGGGGTGATCTTGGGGTGATCTACGGGGGATGTTGGGGGGATCTTGGGGGGATCTTAAGGGAATCATGGGGGGATCTTGGGGAAATCTTGGGGGGATGTTGGGGGGATCTTGAGGGGATCTTGGGGGGATCTTGGGGGGATCTTGAGGGGATCTTGGGGGGATCTTGAGGGGATCTTGGGGGGATCTTGAGGGCAACTTGGGGGGGATCATAGGGGGAATTTGGAGGGATATTGAGGGGATCTTGCGGAGATCATGGGGGGATCTTGGGGTGATGCTGGGGCGAACTTGAGGGGATCGTGGGGGGACCTTGCGGGGATCGTGGAAGTATCTTGAGGGGATGTTGGGGGGATGATGGGAGGATGTTGGGCGGATGTTGGGGGGACCTTGGCGGGATCTTGAAGGGATGTTGGGGGGATCTTCAGGTGATCCTGGGGGGATCTTGGGGAGATCTTGAGGAGATCTTGGGGAAATTTTCGGGGGATATTATGGGGATCTTGGGGGGATCTTGGGGGGACCTTGGGGGGATCGTCGGGGGATCATGAGGGGATCTTTGGGGGGATGTTGGGGAGATTTTGGGGGGAGGTTGGGGGGACCTTGGCTGGATCTTGGGGGGATCTTGCAGGGATCTTCAGGGGATCTTGGGGGGATATTGGGGAGATCTTGAGGGGATCTTGGGGGGATCTTGAGGGGATGTTGGGGGGATCTCAAGGGGATCTTGGGGGTATGTTGGGTGGATGTTTGGGGGATGTTGGGGGGGTGTTGGGGCGATGTTGGGGGGATGTTGGGGGGATCTTGGGGGGATCTTGAGGGGATCTTGCGAGGATCTTGGGGGGATCTTGGGGTGATATTAGGGGGATCTTAGGGGGATGTTGGGGGGATCTTGAGGAGATCTTAGCGGGACTTCGGTAGGATCTTGAGGGGATCTTGGGAGGATCTTGGGAGGATCGTGAGGGAATCTTGAGGGGATCTTGGGTGGGTCTTGGGGGGATCTTGGGGGGATCTTGGGGGCATCTTGGGGGGATCCTGGGGGGATCTTGAGGGGGTCTTGGGGGATCTTGGGGGGATCTTGGGTGGATCTTGGGGGGATCTTGATGAGATATTGGGGGGATCTTGGGGGCATCTTGAGGGGTTCTTGGGGGATTCTTGGGGGGGACCTTGAGGGGTTCTTGGGGGTTTCCTGGGGGGATCTTGGGGTGGTCATGAGGGGATCTTGGCGGGATGTTGGGGTGATCTACGGGGTATGTTGGGGGGTTCTTGGGGGGATGTTGGGGGGATCTTGGGGGGATCTTGGGAGGATGTTGGGGGGATCTTGGAGGGATCTTGAGGGGATCTTGGGGGGATCTTGAAGGGATCTTGGGGGGATCTTGAGGGGATCTTGGGGGGATCTTGAAGGGATCTTGAAGGGCTCTTGGGGGGATCTTGAGGGGATCTTGAGGGGATCTTGAGGGGATCTTAAAGGGATCTTGGGGGGATGTTGGGGGGATCTTGGGGGGATCTTGGGGTGATCTTGGGGGGATCTTGGGGGGATCTTGGGGGGATCTTGGGGGGATTTTGGGGGGATGTTGGGGGGATGTTGGGGGGATCTTGGGGGGATCTTGGGGGGATCTTGGGGGGATCTTGGGGGGATCGTGGGGGGATCTTGGGGGGATCTTGAGGGGATCTTGGGGGAACTTGGGGGGATTTTGGGGGGATCTTGGGGGGATCTTGGGGGGATCTTGGGGGGATCTTGAGGGGATCTTGGGGGAACTTGGGGGGATTTTGGGGGGATCTTGAAGGGATCTTGAAGGGCTCTTGGGGGGATCTTGAGGGGATCTTGAGGGGATCTTGAGGGGATCTTAAAGGGATCTTGGGGGGATGTTGGGGGGATCTTGGGGGGATCTTGGGGTGACCTTGGGGGGATCTTGGGGGGATCTTGGGGGGATCTTGGGGGGATGTTGGGGGGATGTTGGGGGGATGTTGGGGGGATCTTGGGTGGATCTTGGGGGGATCTTGGGGGGATCTTGGGGGGATCTTGGGGGGATCTTGAGGGGATCTTGGGGGTACTTGGGGGGATTTTGGGGGGATCTTGGGGGGATCTTGGGGGGATCGTGGGGGAATCTTGAGGGGATCTTGGGGGAACTTGGGGGGATTTTGGGGGGATCTTGGGGGGATCCTGAGGGGATCTTGGGGGGTCGTGGTAGGATTTTGGCGGGGTCATGAAGGGATCTTGGGGGGATCTTGAGGGGGTCTTGCGGTAATCTTGGGGGATCTTGGGGGGATGTTGCGGGGATCTTGGGGGGATCTTGGGGGGATCTTGGGGGTATCTTGAGGGGATCTTGGCAGGATCTTGGGGGGTTTCTTGGGGGGATCTTGGGGGGGTCTTGGGGGGATCCTGAGGGGATCTTGGGGGTCGTGGTAGGATTTTGGCGGGGTCATGAAGGGATCTTGGGGGGATCTTGGGGGGATCCTGCGGGGATCTTGGGGGGATCATGGGGGGATCTTGGGGGGATCTTGAGGGGATCTCCGAGGGATCTTGCGAGGATCTTGGGGGGATCTTGGGGGGATCTTGAGGGAATCTCCGAGGGATCTTGCGAGGATCTTGGGGGGATCTTGGGGGGATGTTGGGTGGATCTTGGGGGGGGTCTTGGGGGTATCTTGTAGGCGTTTGAGGGGATGTCGGGGGGATCTTGGGGGGAGCTTGGGGGGAGCTTGGGGGGAGCTTGGGGGGATCTTGAGGGGATGTTGGGGGGATCTTGAGGGGATCTTGGGGGATCGTGAGGGGATCTTGTGGGGATCTTGAAGGGATCTTGGGGAGATCTTGGGGGATCTTGGGGGGATCTTGTTGAGGGGGTCTTTGGCGGATCTTGGGGGGATCTTGGGGGGATCTTGAGGCGATCTTGGGGGGATGTTGGGGGATTCTTGAGGGGATCTTGGGGGGATCTTGGGGGGATCTTGAGGGGGATGTTGGGGGGATGTTGAAGGGATATTTGGGGGACGTTGGGGGGATCTTGGGGGGATCGTGGGGGGATGTTGGGGGGATCTTGAGGGGATCTTGGGGGATCGTGAGGGGATCTTGTGGGGATCTTGAAGGGATCTTGGGGAGATCTTGGGGGATCTTGGGGGGATCTTGTTGAGGGGCTCTTTGGCGGATCTTGGGGGGATCTTGGGGGGATCTTGAGGCGATCTTGGGGGGATCTTGGGGGATTCTTGAGGGGATCTTGGGGGGATCTTGGGGGGATCTTGAGGGGGATGTTGGGGGGATGTTGAAGGGATGTTTGGGGGACGTTGGGGGGATCTTGGGGGAATCTCGGGGGGATGTTGGGGGGATCTTGAGGGGATCTTGGGGCAATCTTGGGGGGATCTTGGGGGGATGTTGCGGGGATCTTGGGGGGATCTTGAGGGCAGATTGGGGAGATCTTGGGGGGATCTTGGGGGGATCTTGAGGGTAGATTGGGGAGATCTTGGGGCGATCTCGAGGGGATCTCGGGGGGATCTTGGGGGGATCTTGGGAGGATCTGGAGGGTAGATTGGGGGGATCTCGGGGTGGTCATGAGGGGATCTTGGGGGGATCTTGGGGGGATGTTGCGGGGATCTTGGGGGGATCTTGAGGGCAGATTGGGGAGATCTTGGGGGGATCTTGGGGGGATCTTGGGGGGATGTTGCGGGGATCTTGGGGCGATCTCGAGGGGATCTCGGGGGGATCTTGGGCGGATCTTGGGGGGATCTGGAGGGTAGATTGGGGGGATCTTGGGGTGGTCATGAGGGGATCTTGGGGGGATCTTGGGGGGATTTTGGGGGATCTTGAGGGGATCTTGGGGGGACTTACCTGGTATTTCACCAATGCGATCTTTCCGGTTGCGGTGTCGCAAGATATGATTCGCGTGATGGACTTCAGGGTTGCAGCCTCTCCGTGGAAGGAAACGTCAACACCATCATGTTCCACTGTTTGTACGAGCCGGGTCAAGACTGGGTGAAGATCAACTCCTCGGGGCAGGCGTTGGTCCTGATGCGTTCGGGCGGCATGAGCGAGCCTCACCTCGTGCCCCGCACCCAACGGTTTCCACCGTTTGGAAGGCTGCACCTTGTGGCTTGCTATGCCGAGGGCGGCGGCACATTGCGCAAAGTTGTCCCAATACCTACGCCTCTGCTGTGGAGGCTGCCCATTGCACTTCTCACAAGGCTTCGTTCCCGGCTTGTTCTCCACTGGACGGGTGAGTACGGGGATTCCAGGACGCCCCAAAGGCATGTGGAAAAGACTGAAGAGCAGGCAGCAAGTAAGCCTGTCCCCAGGGCGGGTGGGCACTACGACCATACAGTAAATTGTACGGGAAGTCTCACCACTGTGCCCCCCCCCCACCTTCCCGCGATCTAGCGGCGGGGATTCAGAACCATAATCAGTCGAAGTAATGGCACAACATCGACCAGGACTTCTCGTTGCCAGGGCCTATCGGGGGGGTTCAATTTGGTAGGTCACAGATACTGGATGACCCTGCCCAGGGACTTCCAGCCAATGTTCAATGAGTTCAATCAACTCCTATCGGAACTACACCCCTCCCCCTCCCCGAGAGATGCACCCCCCAAGGTATGTTTGGCCCCCCCCCCGCCCCCCCCCCCCTGTAGGTGACCACCCCGTGTTGGCCAAAAGTGCCGCCCCCCCCCCCCCCACTGCTGGGTCCCCTGGCGGATCAGGCGAACAGACACAAAACGCGTAGCAGACTGCGGGAACAGGGCCCTGTGTGAGCGCCAATGTCACAAAGTGCTCGTCCGCTCCCCCCCCCCCCCCCCACCCGGCGAGGCAACCTAACCTAGAGCCATCCATGGCGTCAATAATCCCCCGCCCGCCCCAGTCATCCCTCAGCGCTCAATGCACGTGCTATGGGACGCCCGCCAGGCACAGGGCCGATGCCAACGGACCAACTGGCGGGGAAGGGGCACGCAACAAGTGCAGCTCAAGCGCCAATAGGACTCGCATAACGCTGTGTGAGCGAGCGATGGAGCGCCGCGGGGGAGGGAGTGGGCGAAAGGCTCAGAGACAGGGGCCCTCGCTCAGACGGCTACGCCCTTCTGTGGAGTTTGCCCGTTACCCCCCCCCCCCCGCTTGCAATTGCCGCTCTTTGGCTAGCCGTAACCGGTGGTCATTCGATGCACCCATGGAAACCATAAACAAACTCGTGTGCCATAAAAATCTAGGTCTATTCCGGCACCCTTGGGAATCGGACACGGCAGTAGCCCCCACACACATATTGACCCCACGGCAGATGCAATTGCACACCTCCCCCCAATGCACCACATATACCCCACAAAACACAGGCAAACAGACAATGATGACCTCATCCAGGGACATGTCTAGATCACCACCACCATCACTGACATTCTCATTGTGGCCAATGGGTCCTCCGTCCAACTTGCAAGTGTATGTTGCCCCCGTGACAGCCATGTGACACAGCAATGTGGATGCACTTTGGGGGAAATGATGATAATGTACAACAAGATGAACCCGCAACAGTAGGGCTGCTGGTGTGCAGGCCTACCGCCGAGCCATCCAAAGAAATCGTCTACCAGACATTGGAACAAAATTCGCCCGGCACTGTGCCCCGTGGCACTGAAATGCAGACGCCCGGGGGATCAGGTCATATGCTATGCAGCACATGCGGTGCCACAAACTTGACAAAATGTTTTCCAGAAAATCTGGCGATGTAGCCTGTGCCTCGGTCTGGTGGGGGTGAAGTGAAAAAGATCTCCTCGAACTCCCACTGATCGGTCAGTCCCTGCCCGTACGCACGACAGACACGAAGTGGACAGGAACGGATTCAAATAGAATCAGCTGAGTGTGCTCAGTTCATGTACGCGTTTCGACTGCCAAAAGCAGTCCTTATCAACCTGTAGTCATGTGAGATGAATACGATGCTCAGCATCACAGGGACGCTAAAACAGGCATCCTCTTATTTGAAGGTCTAGATTTAGGGTTGAGTCCCACAAATCCACCAAATCAAGAGAAATGCAGACAATAGTTCATCAGTTCACATGACCGGTACGCATTCCCTGGGTCAAATCTTACGCCTATACCCGGGTATATAACACATTCAGCAACAGATCCACCAGCTCACGTGTTTCCCGTGCTTCCAATTCAGGACGCCGCAGGGTTCTGTTTTTGTGAGCTAACATGATCTTCCTGATATTTAGTGATGGTTTCAAAATTGCATACAGTCGCAGTTGCGGAAGCAGGGGTTTCATATGGTTTTGCACAGTTCGCACAAGCGCAGACCATGCTATCGGAATCGCACTGTGATGTGGGATCCTGACCACATGAATTATATCACGTTGTAGATTCATTGTTCGCTCCAAATATCTCGATCTCCGCTGCCAACTGATAGGTAATGGGTCAAATGCATATGCAGGATACCCCAGACGCTTCAACGCTCCCACAAGGAAGGAAGTGCAGTGCTGAAAGTAGATCTGATGAGAACAAATTCTCAAAAATCTTATGATCTCAGCTTTGATCCAACTCATCTTGGTTGAGCGAGGATGATTTGATGACCAAGGTATATAACAGCATGTATGCGTTGGTTTAAAGTACACTGTGGAGATGAGACGGCGCAAACGAATGATTCTCACATCTAAAAATTCCACTCCGCCCTGGGCAGAATGGTATAACCACTCAAAGCTCAAATGAGTCGGGTATACAGACTTGAAATAAAACGTCAGTTCCGCAACTGTAATTGCAGGCGGGTGTATGCACATGTCATCGTCTATGAAACGCAGCACATATAAATATGGCCAATGCACGGGCGGCGGACTTAACCGTTCATACATCCGAAGGATGGCGTTTGCCCACTGTGCAGCGCAATTTGTTCCCATCGGGAACCCAATTAATTGCATATACAGGCCCAAACCCGGTACTCTAAATAAGACGTGTGTAAATATGATATGGAACACAAATTCGCCCAGAGATAATGCGGGGTGATATTGCAGGGTACAGAAGGGGAACATTCGAGAAAAATTAGTATACAACTCTGCCGTCAAAGGCATGTTGAGCCACAGCACAATTTCTCTCTCAGATTCCGTCAAATGTGCTTGCAAATTCGGATGTTCAGTGTAAAATTGCATCCAAAATTTGTAGGCCAAGGAACAGTCATCCCAAGTGAAATTAGTGTACAGATTGGAAAAGTCAAACGTGGCACTGAAATGCAGACGCCCGGGGGATCAGGTCATATGCTATGCAGCACATGCGGTGCCACACTGGAGGGCGCTGTGCCGCACAGTGGCTCGGGCGCTCTCAGCGCCGCAGGCAGCCATACCCACTGCCGAGGCCCTGCACAGTAGAAGCAGCGCCATGCGTCGTCAACCACCCCGCAAACGGCCACGGGCCGCCCCTCAGAAGACGGAAGTGGAGGAGCGCACTGCAGGCCGCCAATTCTGCATCCGCTGCGCATGCACCAGCAGTTTGTGACACAATCGCCGGTCCACGACCATCTGCAGCAGTTGCTGTACGGGGCTGCGCTGCAACCGACGTGGACGAGCCGCGACAACATCGTGCACGAGGTGGAGATCGGGACGGACCTGAGCACCGTCACGCCGCTGGACGTGGTGGACGTCACCGCGGCCGAGGAACCACCGCAGCCGCTGCCGCCGGTGGCCGGCAGCAACCTGCTGCTCCGGGCACTCCTCGGTGCCTCCTCGCCGCCACCACCACCACAGCAGCAGCAACCTCAGCAGTAGCAGCAGACGCCGCTGGTTGGCAACGTGGTGGACAGTATGCCCATCTCACCCTTCGCCTGGGCACCGCGCCACCTCCACCACATGCTACACGCCATGGAGTCCGCCAAGATTCTCCTGACGGGTCCGGTGTTGGTGCTCAACCGCACCCTGAGCACCCGACTGCAGGGGACGGAGGGCATCCTGCACGGCATCCGTCGGCGATCCACGGTGCTGCGCACGTCCACCACCAACCCAGGGGCAGCACAACTGTACCATGGAGACCACGAACTACAAGACCAAGCACTCGGTGCCCGTGCCGGATGGGCCGGCGCTGCTCGGGGGCGGCACGAGCAGCGGCGGTTCGGCGGGCTACCACACCATGACGACGCTGCAGATGGCGCGGGAGTGAAGCTGCCACCACAACGACGACAGCGTCGACAACGCCGACTGCCTGCTACGGCAGCTCACACAGCTCGGCCTGTTGGGGCACCCCACGTGCATGCCGTTGGTGGTGGACCAGCAGCAGAACATCTACATCAAGCTGGAGTAGACGGCCACCGTACACCAGCAGTGGTCGGTGGTGCTGCGGCTGGCGTTCGTCAGCAACGAGAGCAACACGGACGCCATCCTGCAGCGGCTGTGGCAGTGTGACTTCCCCCGCAGCGGGGAACAGGACATCCGGTGGTGGGTGGGGCAGCTCGGGGCGCGGTCGGCGCGCTGGCGCATCGAGACCGAGGTGCTGGAGCCCGTCACGAGTAGCACGGTGGCGGTTGGCCTGTACCTGCACCACATGCTGCGGCGCCTACTGCCGCGCGCGGACATCAACGAGGCGTGCCCCGTCCCGGTGATGCCGTTGGCCGAGTTGGGCAGCGACAAGTGCAGCTCAAGCGCCAATAGGACTCGCATAACGCTGTGTGGGCGAGCGATGGAGCGCCGCGGGGGAGGGAGTGGGCGAAAGGCTCAGAGACAGGGGCCCTCGCTCAGACGGCTACGCCCTTGACTTCTGTGGAGTTTGCCCGTTACACCCCCCCCCCCCCCGCTTGCAATTGCCGCTCTTTGGTTAGCCGTAACGGGTGGTCATTGGATGCACCCATGGAAACCATAAACAAACTCGTGTGCCATAAAAATCTAGGTGTATTCCGGCACCGTTGGGAATCGCTCGCCCACTCGCTGGCTCCCTCCCTCGCCCCCTTCGGCCCTCCCTAACGTGCTCCCTTGCTCCCTAACTCGCTCCCTCCCTCGCTCCCTCCCTCGCTACCTCCCTCCCTCCCTCCCTCCCTAGGTCTGGGTCTGGGCCTGGGTGTCGCCTTTTGGGGGGAGACGCTCCCTCTGACCCCTTACCCTTGTGAGCGGAACGCCTTCGCTACGTCAGCGCCAAGTAGCCGTTCTGCTCAATCGATGCTTCCCATAGCCGCCTTGCTTGCCGTGTGGTGGCCTTGCCGAGAACACATCCATACTGCACTCGGGACCAAGTCCGCTCGGCTGCTGGTGTTCCGGCTGGCAATGCCCGACCCAACAGATATTGAGCGGGTGCCGCTGGCGCACAGCGAACACCAGCCGGCAGTGCAGTCCAGGGCGGTGGCCCAACGGAGAACTGGGCACAAGACGGACCGACGTCACTTGACTCAACCGTTGAGGCGGTCCACACGGGTGGCAGCTTGACACTGCCAGGTAAATGTAAAATCGTGCTGCACTGCATTAGAAAGGCAGCGGGATAGGAAGCGCGCCTGGTGGTAACAAAGAGGGAACAAAGGGGGACTAAAGGGGGAAGTAACGAGTAAGAAAGAGGGGAATAAAGGGGGAATAAAGGGGGAATAAAGGGGGAATAAAGGGGGAATAAAGGGGGAATAAAGGGGGAATAAAGGGGGAATAAAGAGGGAAGAAAGGGGGAATAAAGGGGGAATAAAGGTGGAATAAAGGGGGAATAAAGGGGGAAGAAAGGGGGAAGAAAGGGGGAGGTAGGGGGAAGAAAGGGGGAACAAAGGGGAAACAAAGGAGGAAGGAATGGTGAAGAAAGGGGGAAGAAAGGGGGAAAAGGGGGAAAGAAAGGAGGAAGGATGGTGAAGAAAGGGGGAAGAAAGGGGGAACAAACGGGGAACAAACGGGGAAGAAAGGCGGAAGAAAGGCGAAAGAAAGGGGCAACAAAGGGTGAAGAAAGGAGGAAAGAAAGGGGAAGAAAGGGGGAATAAAGGGGGAACAAAGGGGGAATAAAGGGGAAAGAAAGGAGGAAGGAATGGGGAAGAAAGGGGGAAGAAAGGGGGAACATAGCGGGAAGAAAGGGGGAACAAAGGGGGAAGAAAGGAGGAGGGAATGGGGAAGAAAGTGGGAGGAAAGGGAGAAGAAAGGGGGAAGAAAAGGCGGAATGAAGGGGGAACAAAGGGGGAAGAAAGGGGGAAGAAAGGGGGATGAAAGGGGGAATAAAGGCGGAATAAAGGGGGAATAATGGGGGAATAAAGGGGGAATAAAGGGGTAAGAAAGGGGGAACAAAGGGGGAAGAAACGAGGAAGGAAGGGGGAATAAATGGGGAAGAAAAGGGGGACAAAGAGGGAAGAAAGTGGGAATAAAGGGGGAAGAAAGGGGGAGTAAAAGGGGAAGAATGGGGGAAGAAGAGACAGCCCAAGGTGGGATAAAGGGGGAAGAAAGGGGGAAGGAAGGGGGAAGAAAGGGGGAAGAGTGGGGGAAGAAAGGAGGCAGAAAAGGGGAAGAAAGGGGGAAGAAGATTCATCCCAAGGGGGAATAAAGGGGGAATAAAGGGGGAACCAAGGGGGAACAAGGGTGGAACAAAGGGGGACTAAAGGGGGAAGTAAGGAGGAAGAAAGGGGCAATAAATGGGGAATAAAGGGGGAATAAATGGGCATAAAGGGGGAAAAAAGAGGGAACATAGGGGGATGAAAGGGGGAAGAAAAGGGGAATAAAGGGGGAATAATGGGGGAATAATGGGGGAACAAAGGGGGATGAAAGGGGGAATAAAGGGGGAAAAAAGGGGGAATAAAGGGTTAAGGAAGGGGGAATAATGCGGGAATAATGGGGGAATAAAGGGGGATGAAAGGGGGAATAAAGGGTTAAGAAAGGGGGAATAAATGGGGAACAAAGGGGGAATAAAGGGGGAATAATGCGGGAATAAAGGGGGAAGAAAGAGGGAAGAAAGGGCAAAGAAAGAGGAAGGAAGGGGGAAGAAAGGGGGAACAAAGGGGGAACAAACGGGGAACAAAGGGGAAAGAAAGGAGGAAGGAATCGGAAAGAAAGAGGAAACAAAGGGGGAACAAAGGGGGAAGAAAGGGGGAAGAAAGGCGGAAGAAAGGGGGAACAAAGGGGGAACAAGGGAGGAAGGAATGGGGGCGAAAGGGGGAAGAAAGCAGGGAGAAAGGGGGAAGAAAGGGAGAATAAGGGGGGAATAAAGGGGGAATAAAGGGGGATGAAAGGGGCAACAAAGGGGAAATAAAGGGGGAAGAAATGGGGAAGAAAGAGGGAAGAAGGGGGGAAGAAGGGGGGAATAAAGGCGGAATAAAGGGGGAAGAAGAGACACCCCAAGAAAGAAGCAAGGGGGATAAAGGGGGACTAAAGGGGGAAGAAAGGAGGAAGAAAGAGGGAATAAATGGGCAATAAAGGGGGAATAAATGGGGAATAAAGGGGGAAGAAGAGAGACCGCAGGCGGGAAGAAAGGGGGATGAAAGGGGGAAGAAAGGGGGAATAATGGGGGAATGAAGGGGGAATAAAGGGTTGAGAAAGGGGGAATAATGGGGGAATAAAGGGGGATGAAAGGGGGATGAAAGGGGGAACAAAGGGGGAAGAAGGGGGGAAGAAAGAGGGAACAAAGGGGGAAGAAAGGGGGGACAAAGAGTGAGGAATGGACAAAGGAATGCAGAAGGAAGGGGGAAGAAGAGGGGGAGAAAGGGGGAAGAGAGGGGGAAGAAAGGGCGAAGAAAGGAGAAGGAAGGGGGAATAAAGGGGGAACAAAGGGTGAGCAAACGGGGAACAAAGGGGAAAGAAAGGAGGGAGTGGGGAAGAAAGAGGGAACAAAGGGGGAACAAAGGGGGAATAAAGGGGGAAGAAAAGGGGAAGAAAGGAAGAAGAAAGGCGGAAGAAAGGGGGAACAAAGGGGGAACAAAGGGGCAACAAGGGAGGAAGGAATGGGGAAGAAAGGGAGAAGAAAGGGGGGAGAAAGGGGGAAGAGAGGAGGGAGAAAGGGGGAAGAAAGGGAGAATAAGGGGGGAACAAAGGGGGAAGAAAGGGGGATGAAAGGGGCAAAAAGGGGGGAATAAAGGGGGAAGAAATGGGGAAGAAAGAGGGAAGAAGGGAGGAAGAAAGGGGGAATAAAGGGGGAAGAAAGGGGTAAGAAAGGGGGAAGAACGGGGGAATGAAGGGAGAAGAAAGGGGGAAGAGAGGGGGAATAAAGGGGGAAGAAAGGGGGAACAAAGGGTGAGCAAACGGGGAACAAAGGGGAAAGAAAGGAGGGAATGGGGAAGAAAGAGGGAACAAAGGGGGAATAAAGGGGGAAGAAAGGGGGAAGAAAAGGGGAAGAAAGGAAGAAGAAAGGCGGAAGAAAGGGGGAACAAAGGGGGAACAAAGGGGCAACAAGGGAGAAAGTATGGGGAAGAAAGGGGGAAGAAAGGGGGGAGAAAGGGGGAAGAGAGGAGGGAGAAAGGGGGAAGAAAGGGAGAATAAGGGGGGAACAAAGGGGGAAGAAAGGGGGAAGAAAGGGGCAAAAAAGGGGGAATAAAGGGGGAAGAAATGGGGAAAAAAGAGGGAAGAAGGGAGGAAGAAAGGGGGAATAAAGGGGGAAGAAGAGACACCCCAAGAAAGAGGAAAGGGGGAATAAAGGGGGACTAAAGGGGGAAGAAAGGAGGAAGAAAGAGGGAATAAATGGGGAATAAAGGGGGAATAAATGGGGAATAAAGGGGGAAGAAGAGAGACCGCAGGGGGGAAGAAAGGGGGATGAATGGGGCAATAAAGGGGGAATAATGGGGCAATAAAGGGGGAATAAAGGAGGAATAAGGGGGAATAAAGGGGGAAGAAAGGGGGAAGAAAGGGGGAACAAAGGGGGAATAAAGATGGAAGAAAGGGGGAATGATGAAGGAATAATTGGGGAAGAAAGGGGGAAGAAAGGGGGGAGAAAGGGGGAAGAAAGGAGGGAGAAAGGGGGAAGAAAGGGAGAATAAGGGGGGAATAAAGGGGGAATAAATGGGGGATGAAAAGGGCAACAAAGGGGGAATAACGGGAGAAGAAATGGGGAAGAAAGAGGGAAGAAGGGGGGAATAAAGGCGGAATAAAGGGGGAAGAAGCGACACCCCAAGAAAGAAGAAAGGGGAATAAAGGGGGACTAAAGGGGGAAGAAAGGAGGAAGAAAGAGGGAATAAATGGGCAATAAAGGGGGAATAAATGGGGAATAAAGGGGGAAGAAGAGAGACCGCAGGCGGGAAGAAAGGGGGATGAAAGGGGGAAGAAAGGGGGAATAATGGGGGAATGAAGGGGGAATAAAGGGTTAAGAAAGGGGGAATAATGGGGGAATAATGGGGGAATAAAGGGGGATGAAAGGGGGATGAAAGGGGGAACAAAGGGGGAAGAAAGGGGGAAGAAAGAGGGAACAAAGGGGGAAGAAAGGGGGAACAAAGATTGAGGAATGGACAAAGGAATGCAGAAGGAAGGGGGAAGAAGAGAGGGAGAAAGGGGGAAGAGAGGGGGAAGAAAGGGCGAAGAAAGGGGAAGGAAGGGGGAAGGAAGGGGGAACAAAGGGTGAGCAAACGGGGAACAAAGGGGAAAGAATGGAGGAAGCAATGGGGAAGAAAGAGGGAACAAAGGGGGAATAAAGGGGGAATAAAGGGGGAAGAAAGGGGGAAGAAAGGAAGAAGAAAGGCGGAAGAAAGGGGGAACAAAGGGGGAACAAAGGGGCAACAAGGGAGGAAGGAATGGGGAAGAAAGGGGGAAGAAAGGGGGGAGAAAGGGGGAAGAGAGGAGGGAGAAAGGGGGAAGAAAGGGGGAAGAAAGGGGGATGAAAGGGGCAAAAAAGGGGGAATAAAGGGGGAAGAAATGGGCAAGAAAGAGGGAAGAAGGGAGGAAGAAAGGGGGAATAAAGGGGGAAGAAGAGACACCCCAAGAAAGAGGAAAGGGGAATAAAGGGGGACTAAAGGGGGAAGAAAGGAGGAAGAAAGAGGGAATAAATGGGGAATAAAGGGGGAACAAATGGGGAATAAAGGGGGAAGAAGAGAGACCGCAGGGGGGAAGAAAGGGGGATGAAAGGGGGAAGAAAGGGGGAATAATGGGGCAATAAAGGGGAAATAAAGTGGGAATAAGGGAGAATAAAGGGGGAAGAAAGGGGGAAGAAAGGGGGAACAAAGGGGGAATAAAGATGGAAGAAAGGGGGAATGATGGGGGAATAATTGGGGAAGAAAGGGGGAAGAAAGGGGGGAGAAAGGGGGAAGAGAGGAGGGAGAAAGGGGGAAGAAAGGGAGAATAAGGGGGGAACAAAGGGGGAAGAAAGGGGGATGAAAGGGGCAAAAAAGGGGGAATAAAGGGGGAAGAAATGGGGAACAAAGAGGGAAGAAGGGAGGAAGAAAAGGGGGAATAAAGGGGGAAGAAGAGACACCCCAAGAAAGAAGAAAGGTGGAATAAAGGGGGACTAAAGGGGGAGGAAAGGAGGAAGAAAGAGTGAATAAATGGGGAATAAAGGGAGAATAAATGGCGAATAAAGGGGGAAGAAGAGAGACCGCAGGGGGTAGAAAGGGGGATGAAAGAGGGAAGAAAGGGGGAATAATGGGGCAATAAAGGGGGAATAAAGGAGGAATAAGGGGGAATAAAGGTGGAAGAAAGGGCGAAGAAAGGGGGAACAAAGGGGGAATAAAGAGGGAAGAAAGGAGGAATAATGGGGGAAAAAAGGGGGAATAAAGGAGGAATAAGGGGGAATAAAGGGGGAACAAAGGGGGAATAAGGTGGTAAGAAAGGGGGAATAAAGGGGGAATACCGGGGGAAGAACGGGGGAACAAAGGGGGAACAAAGGGGGAAGAAAAGGGGAAGGAGGGGGGAAGAAGAGAGAGCCCAAGGGGGAACAAAGGGGGAACAAAGGGGGAAGAAAAGGGGAAGAAAGGAGGAAGAAAAGGGGAAGAAAGGGGGAAGAAGGTTGATCCCAAGGGGGAATAAAGGGGGAATAAAGGGGGAACAAAGGGGGAACAAAAGCGGAACAAAGAAGGACCAAAGGGGGAAGAAAGGAGGAAGAAAGGGGGAATAAATGGGGAATAAAGGGCGAAGAAAGGGGGAATAAAGGGGGAAGAAGAGACACCGGAAGGGGGACCAAACGGGCATGAAAGGGGGAAGAAAGGGGGTATAAAGAAGGAAGAAAGGGGGGATAATGAAGGAATAATGGGGGAATAAAGGGGGATGAAAGGGGTATGAAAGGGGGAACAAAGGGGGAACAAAGGGGTAAGAAAGGGGGAATAAATGGGGAACAAAGGGGTTCAAACCGGCTTTCGTTCGCAGGGCAGACAAATGCAGCAACAAAAGCAAGCACTGGACGAACAGGCATTGCATTCCACATGCAGACCAAGCTGCTAACGTCAAATATCCCAGACTGCCTGGGTGCGACGCTCCGTGCCAGTGTACGCACGGAAAAGACAAAATCTCCGGGTGGGTGGGCGGGCCTGTCTGCTCATGTAAAAATGAAAAACAGACTGCACAGTGCAAAGGGAGCAACCTACAGTTCATAACTATGGTCAAGACAGATAATGCTGCTGTCCCTGCAACCGACAGCCTCCATCACAACTTCAATACAGCGTACAGGGGTTCAAACCGGCTGTCGTTTGCAGGGCAGACAAATGCAGCAACAAAAGCAAGCACAAGACGAACCGGCATTGCATTCCACATGCAGACCAAGCTGCCAACCCTTATACGAGCGAATGCGAGGATCAACGCAAACGGGAAGCAAACGTCGGGAGAAATTCAAGACAAGTAAAACGATTCGGCTCACCTTTCCAAGCTGCCTGCCGGCGCTTAACACTGTCAGTAACATCACTGTGCGTGCGAAAGGATCCTAGCCTACTAGGCGGGTCGGCAGGATTCAAACCCGTGCTTACCCTGAAAACACCCATAGGGCGTTCATTCCAGCTCCTGAGCCAGAACAACTGTCCAAGAAGTCGCTGCTGGCTACGGAAAAAAATACCCCCGCGCATGCCTAAAATCTGTGCCCTACCAACGTCGCTTTCAGTGCCAATTACCACATAAGGCAAGCGCATATAGCAACCCAAGCGCAGCGCATAAACTGCTGCATACAGTTCTGCCTGCTGTAAAGTACCGATCCACTTACGCGCCTTACGGCTGAGCCATCGCCGGCCCTGCCTGACAATCCCAATCCTGTACCTGCCCGTCTTACTTCGCTCTGCGGCGTCAGCGAAAAAGACACACTGTGCCGCTGGAATATGAGGCAACCAGGGCCAAGGGGCAAAGGACTGCGGGGTCAGTGTCCTAAAACCTTGCTTCTTGTCTTCTTTCTTATTATAAAAGTTTGACTAAAGCTGGTTTTATTTTGATTCTTGAAATATGCTGCAAAGTGCCGAACACACAAAACTTCTTAGTTGATCTCACCGCAAAACCCTGCTCTCTTGACCAAGCTGCAAAACTTTGCTCTTCACCGTAAAATGAAATAGTCGCACTGTACTCACAGCAAACCTCACAGAACCATGGCGGCACACGAAGACGAACTGCTTAGTTGAATATTGATCGAGTTGCTGACGAGTTCATTAAATATGCTGAAAGTGCATGTAATAATTGAGAAGGCACTGCAGCATCACAGACAATAATAAAAACAATAACAGACGCAATATAAAACGGTATTTATCGGCTCTGTTCATTGTCTGTATCATGAACCCACACACAATCCATGCGTGCGCGCGATCTGTCCTTCTGGCGCCAAAAGGCGGCCGAATATAGCCTCAGCGCTGCAAAGCAGTGCTCTGCTGTCAAATACAACAGCTTTTGGCCTTATGGGCACACTCCCATTACACTCCCCTCCTAAGCTTCTGCACGCGACCCTTAGAGGAGTGTGCAGACAAGCTGATAACCCATAAACATGGGTGGGTGACCATACATAAAGGCGCAAAAACAATGCTGCCTCAGGCACCAGGCCAACACCTGTACAGATGAACGTCAAACCGTGGTTGGTATAAGCATATGCTATAGTGCTGTGCGGATGGAGTGGTGTGGAGTGCTTGGATTATGGTGCTGTGCTGTATGGTGCACAGTGTGCCGTGCAGTGCAAATGCTTTATGCATACACAGAAAACCTGTGTTATGTGGGACTCACACAGCAGTGTATACCCACTAAAAACTGCACATATATCGTGGCGCGTACAGTGTAGCGCCCAGGAGGGAATTTATAATAATTGTACAAGGCCAATGGCGCGAAACAGACAGCCTAAGGCATTACAATTAAAATAAAGGCAAAGACGACTATCCATGGTCATATACAAGCACGTAGAAAGCAAAATGAAGCGTGCTGCGGCCTTGGTTCACCAAGTCGTTTTGAGATGCCAGTAAATCTACATCAGATCTCCTGACATGTGTGCCAAAGGCACATGGCCGCCACCGAGCAGAAACAAATAAGGCATCTTGCGCCTTGGGACACCACGACTGCCCACAAAAGTGACAGCTCCAGTGCCACGGACGCGTACAGGCCTCTGGCGCCTTGAGGCAACGCCACTGCTAACTGTGAGAGCAGCAGCCCTGTCGTGGACGCCCTGCTCTCGCCACTGACCCTGGCACTGAACAAAGTGCCCGCCGCCTAACAGGCCCACGTGGCTTGGCGCATGCGGCGCCTGAGGTAGCAACATGGCGCTTACGGCGCCTTAACCCTTTGAGTGTCGAGCGCCTTTGGCTGGCGCCGCGATGCCGTCCAATATCTCCAGCAAGGACTGTGCTGCCTGACGTCGGCGCACTGCTTGCCCAGCACGTCGTCCTCGTTTGCCCTTGGGACTGGACTGCGGCGTAGCATCAGCGCTCACCAACGATGAATTTGGCGAAGAGATGCTCCCAGGGGCGCTTGGCGCCACAGCAACGCAAACAGGAGACTGAGGTTCTTCATTTCCGTGAGACTGGACCGCAGGCATGCGCACGGCTTCCACTTCGCCCCGCAATTGCTCCACAGCATCGTGCACCGCGTTGGAGTCGCTCTGCAGTGCTGACACGTCGCGCTGCACGCTGCGCAACGAATCCTGGACCTGCCAGAAAGCTGCCGTCGCACACTGTCGCAAAAAGGGCTGCAACAAGATGACCAAACGCTTCAACAGCACCATCCGCTCGCTGAACTCTTGCTCTGCAATCTTTTCACGTGCCTCGTGCGGCGTACGTCCTCCGTGCAGCCAACTCCAGCTATCATGCAACCAGGCCTGCACCTCACGGCTCAACTCCTCTTGTTTGCCCTCTTTCGCCAACTGCCGTATGGTCTCAACATACCCTGAATTCGTCCCAAACTCGAGCGCAGACTCGTCTTCGTCCATCAGGCAATTTAATGAACTGTAATAAAACCTTGCTTCTTGTCTTCTTTCTTATTATAAAAGTTTGACTAAAGCTGGTTTTATTTTGATTCTTGAAATATGCTGCAAAGTGCCGAACACACAAAACTTCTTAGTTGATCTCACCGCAAAACCCTGCTCTCTTGACCAAGCTGCAAAACTTTGCTCTTCACCGTAAAATGAAATAGTCGCACTGTACTCACAGCAAACCTCACAGAACCATGGCGGCACACAAAGACGAACTGCTTAGTTGAATATTGATCGAGTTGATGACGAGTTCATTGAATATGCTGAAAGTGCCTGTAATAAATGAGAAGGCACTGCAGCATCACAGACAATAATAAAAACAATAACAGACGCAATATAAAACGGTATTTATCGGCTCTGTTCATTGTCTGTATCATGAACCCACACGCAATCCACGCGTGCGCGCGATGTGTCCTTCTGGCGCCAAAAGGCGGCCGAATATAGCCTCAGCGCTGCAAAGCAGTGCTCTGCTGTCAAATACAACAGCTTTTGGCCTTATGGGCACACTCCCATTACAGTCAGGGCAAAGGCAATGGCAGTCATCAGTGCGCCACGCATGCCCTTACGAAAATCACAAAAATCGCTCAACTTCCAACAGTGACCCCCTGCAACAAAAGGGGCCAGACCAGCATTGGCCCTCACAGCCCACCCAAGCTTGCCTAACAGCCGCGCAGCCATCCGCGCGCCCAGCCTGTTCGGGACAATGCCCAAAACCCAGAGAGCCACAACGCCACCAATAATCCCTGGCTTATTCTGCACAGACATAGAAGCGGCGGAAAACTGCTTCCCAATAAAATCCAAGGTCCGGACAGGCTCAATTACAATCTTGGGGCTAATCAGGCACCCCGCCTTGCCCAAGACTCGGCTCACACGGCGCGCAGCAACGCGCAGACGGCACCTACCCACAGCAGACACAAGAACATCGTCCAGGTCAGTGACCCCCGGCGCCCGTAAGTCCCGCAGGGCCCTCGTGACTAGCGCGGATACAAGTCTCTGGCAAAGTACAGGCGAGAACTTCCACCCAAAGGGCAGTGTCAGCCAGCGGAAACATCCCTGGGGTGTGTTCACACAGAAAACCCTACACCACTTGTACGGCATGCGAATAGACCAAAACCAATTGCTGAGATCTATTTTCCCCAAAAAAGCCTTGTGACTTGCATACGCCATCAGGCGAGTCACCTGCTCTACATGGGGCAAACGGAATTTGGGCGGCTTACGCCAGCCGGCGTCGTTCAGACCAACACATGCAGAAATGAGCGCACACTTTTGCGAGTTCTTAGGAATGCCCCTTGCTTTGCTGGTACCCCGGGCCTCGCTGCACTTCTTCAAAGGTCCCGCGTCGCGAATAGCGCTGAGCATGTCACCCACTGCTGGGCTGTTCACCATTGGTATACCACTGGCATATTTCCGATCCCATGCCTGGTACGTACGTAGCAGGTCCTTCGGTACGCAACGCCGCCATATGGTATCGGCCATTCTAACCTTGCCCACTTCTCCAATCCCCTGCCTGGCAAGCTGTAGGCTCACCGGCTCCAGCTCGTCATCATCATAGTACGACTCTTCCGACGCCTGACTGAGGCCTTCCTCCGAGATGGTCTCCAGGGCCTGCGTCAGTCTTGCCATCCCCCTGCGCGGGTCAATAGTAGCCGCCAGCCTTCCCAGTGCCATCAGCCCTCCCGCCACAAGGCCTTCCTGCTTACGCGGGACATCCGGCAGTCGCATCAGCCTCTCCACGTGCCCGCCGAAGCCACCCAACACGTCACCGGTCACACTCCATGAACCGGTATTCTCCTTCGATGCTGGACTCGCTGTCGTACTCTGTGCGCGAGGCACTCGTGGGCTCCAGAGATTTGCTTCTCTTCCGTCTCTTTGTGCCGACCGCACTCGCTTGAGCCCCCGGGCATCGCTGAGGTGCAGTGTCTCGCAGATCCGCTCCGACCCATCCTGCCCATAGTTTGTCCACAGGTCGTTCTTCTGACCTGTACTGGAACGCTCCGCCTATCCCCCCCCCACCCAGTCCACCAGAACCGGGAGGCGCATCAATCTTTCGCAGGACCACACGTGCGTCGGGTGGTAGTAATCGTTGGCGACACTGGGAGTGACGATCCCTCCTGCGAGCATGACCGTCTGGATGCGGGCGCCCCAGAACCACAGCACCGCCGCTCCACACCAACGCGGTGCATGCCGGCTGTACCCTTCGAAGACTGAGCCTCCAACAATCTTTTTCCATCCCGCCTGTAATTCCGCCGCGTTTTGGAAGGAAAAGGGCAAGTCGGCACGCCCGTGTTTGAGTCGTCGGATTTCACAGAGGAACAGTACCCACCACTTTGTCCATGGTCCGACCTCCACATCCCAGATGCCTGGCCGCCCTTTTTCGCCGTTGAAACAGACGTCTCCACGTGTACTGGTGCGCAATGTGGCCGCTTCTCCCACCCGCAGTAGGCACGCCACGCTGATGCAGGCCAACGCCACGATGTCGGCGCTTTCCAGGTCCACAATCGGCTCCGCCACCCAGACGAACAATTCCATCGGGCCCCAGCGTACCAAGGCTGACTCGCCACGTACCCGCCTCTTTGCCAACCACTGGACCACCTGCCAGTCCCCGGCTTCCACAATCTTGGGATGAAGCCGTAACTTGTCCAACTGCCTGCAGGCGGACGGAAGGTTTTTGACGTTCCCCTCCGCGTTCTCACTTGCCACCATTTCCTTGATCTCCAACTCCAGACGCTGGCGTGGGCTCGCCCCAAACTGTTCCCGACTGTGTTTCCGCGGCCGTCGAAGGGCTGCTGCGTATCCCTTCCTGGTGCTCTCCTCCAGGGCATGTGCTGCCGCTGACAGCCAAGAGTGTCCAGGCTCTGACTGTATGGCATCCAGGTACTGCTGTGTGGCCTCACGGAGTGCCCGACCCCCCCTGTCCACCCCATCCAATGCGCCCCCCCCCATGCTCTCGTAGTCAAGCCCCACAGCCAAAGGCCTCTGCCTCGTGGTACCAGTGCCGTTGACCACACTTGGGGCATGGCACCTCTGGAGGGTTGGTACAGTCGATCCACCGCTAGCTTTTCTTAGACCAAAACTCCCGCCGCCCGTCCACGACCCGGATCTCCACCTTTCCTTTGCGTCCGGCGCTCACTGGTTGCGTGGCCTTCTGGCGTCCACTTCTGCCACTGGACTGGGAGGATGACGAACTGTCCGAGCTGGTGCTGGAATCGCTGGAGCTGCCGATGGAGGACTCAGTATCTCTTTGTCTCTTGACTTGCGTCCTTTGCCTTTCTTGCTTTTGTGGCCCGCCTTCTTCGCCTTCTTGCGCTCCTTGCGTCGCCTCTTCTCTTTTTTCTTGTGCTTTTTCTTCCATTCTTGCTTCAAGTAGGCACTCCCTTGGCGATCCATCTTCCGCATAACTTCCCATATGGCATTCGCAAGGCTATGCTCTTCCATTCTCGCTGGCTGCTGTAGGTAGTCTCGAAGGGCCTTGCTGAGCCTTAGTGTCCATTTGGGTGCACCCGGCCGCTTCCTGATTTTCCGCACGTTCTCCAGGTTCAGGACCTCGTACGTTCTCTCTTCTTCTTCTTCGTCGCTACTGTCACGCAGGCGCCCACTTGTTCTTTTCTGTTCGCTCCCTCGAACCGGACGTGATGCTCGACCTCGTCATATTCTCTGCGGGCCTCCTGCCACGCAACCCAGTCCTCTGCATCATGGTACTCTTCACGGCGAACCTGGACGTACCGCATCACGGAGAAATCCAACAGGGCGCCCGCATACCGCTCAAAGCGTCCCGGCAACGTCAACATATGCTCTGGCTTCAGTCCTGGGCACGTGACGCTGACGTTCCTCAACAGAGAGGGCATGTCTCCTGCAAACCGGCCTATCATCTTTTCTATGGCGCGTGTCAGCGCTCCCGCCGTCATCGGGGAGCCCGCCAGGTACTCCCTCCAGGTCTCGTACTTCTGCACACGGAACATGGCCAGCGCCGCCATCGGATGCGAGTCCCCAGACCCCCCCGTCAGTCGGGGTCTCATCTCCAGCAGCATACCAGGCAGGACACCAAGGTCTTGCAGGCTCACGTTGTTCAGCAACACTGTAGCCCCCGCAATGAAGATGACGCTCTCAAGCTGATCAGGACACCATGCTGCAAACTGCCTGTAGTCCCTGTCCATGTGCACCGGTACCTGGTGTACAGCTCCTCGCAGGTCCCGCAGCAGAACGTGGCGATCCCATACCAATAATTGCCCTTCCGGGTCCAATGGCCGATCGTCCGCACTTTCTGGGAAGAACTCCGTCGCGTGCACCTCAGTGAAGCCGTCACCCGTCCTCACACTGTCCCACTCATCGAGTACCGCGTCCGAGTCCCAACCCTCTTCTTGGTCTTGCCACCATTCGACGAGCTCTTCAACATCCGCACAGCCCACAAACACCTCACCATTGTCATCACGAGATCCACTGTGGGGCATCCCGGCTTCCTCCGTGCCCTGGTATCCCAATCGGCTGGACTGGTTGTTGTCGTCCCGGACCACTTCTCCACGTTGGCGAGCTGCTGACGCCCCCACGGCATGAGAAAGGCACCCATAGTCGCGGGGTGCCTCCGACTGGGCCTGTCTGCTCATGTAAAAATGAAAAACAGACTGCACCGTGCAAAGGGAGCAACCTGCAGTTCATAACTATTGTCAAGACAGATAATGTTGCTGTCCCTACGACCGACAGCCTCCGTCAGAACTTCCATACAGCGTACAGGGGGAATGAAGGGGGAAGAAAGAGGGAAGAAAGGGGGAAGAAAGGGGGAGGAGAAAGGGGGAAGAAAGGGGGAAGAAAGGAGGAAAGAAGGGGGGAATAAAGAGGGAATAAAGAGGGACGAAAGAGGGAACAATGGGGGAATAATGGGGGAATAAAGGGGGAAGAAAGAGGGAAGAAAGGGGGAAGAAAGGGAAAACAAGGGGGGAGGAACGAACAAAGGAATGGGGAAGAAAGTGGGAAGAGAGGGGGATGAAGGGGCGAAGAAAGGGCAAGGGAGGGGGAAGAGAGGGGGAACAACGGGGGAAGAAAGGGGGAATAAAGGGGAAAGAAAGGAGGAAGGAATGGGGAAGAAAGGGGGAAGAAAGGGGGAACAAAGGGGGGAGAAACGGGGAAGAAAGGCGGACAAAGGGGGAACAAAGGGGGAACAAGCGGTGAAGAAAGGAGGAAGGAATGGGGAAGAAAGGGGGAAGAAAGGGGGAAGAAAGGGGGAAGAAAGGGGAAAGAAGGGGGGAAGAAAGGGGGAAGAAAGCAGGAAGGAATGGGGAAGAAGGTGGGAAGGAAAGGGGAAAAAAGGGGGATGAAGGGGGGAACAAGGGGGGAGCAAAGGGGGAATAAAGGGGGAAGAAAGGGGGAATAAAGAGGGAACAAAGGGGGAATAAAGGGGGAACAAAGGGGGAATAAAGGGGGAATAAAGGGGGAAGAAAGGGGGAAGAAAACAGGAAGAAAGGGGGAAGAAAGGTTGCAGAAAGGGGGAAGAAAGGGGGAATAGAGGGGGAAGAAAGGGGGAACAAAGGGGGAAGAGAGGAGGAAGGAATGGGGAAGAAAGGGGGAAGAAAGAGGCAAGAAAGGGGGGAGAAACCGGGAAGAAAGGGGGAATAAAAGGGGAATAAAGGGGGAATAAAGGGGGAAGGAAGGGGGAAGAAAGGGGGAAGAAAGGGGGAAGAAAGGGTGAAGAAATTGGGAAGAAAGGGGGAATACAGGAGGAACAAAGGGGGAAGACAGGAGGAAGGAATGGGGAAGAAAGGGGGAAGAAAGGGGGGATAAACCGGGAAGAAAGGGGGAAGAAAGGGGGAAGAAAGGGGGAAGCAAGCAGGACCAAAAGGAGGAACAAAGGGGGAAGAAAGGAAAAATAAAGTGGGAAGAAAGGGGGAAGAATGGGGGAGGAAATGGGGAAGAAAGGGGGAATAAAAGGGGAATAAAGGGGGGAGAAAGGGGGAATAAAGGGGGAAGAAAGGGTGAATACAGGGGGAATGAAGGGGGGATAAAGGGGGAATAAAGGGGGAATAAATTGGGGAGAAAGGAGGACTAAAGGGGGGAATAAAGGGGGAACAAAGGCGGAAGAAAGGGGTAAGAAATGGGGAAGAAAGGGGGAACAAAGGGGGAAGAAAGGGGAAATAAAAGGGGAAGAAAGCAGGAAGGAAGGGGGAGGAAATGGGGAAGAAAGGGGGAATAAAAGGGGAATAAATGGGGATTAAAGGGGGAATAAAGGGGGGAGAAAGGGGGAATAAAGGGGGAACAAAGGGGGAATAAAGGGGGAAGAAAGGGGGAAGAAAGGGGGAATAAAGGGGGAATAACGGGGGAAGAAAGGGGGAAGAAAGGGGGAAGAAAGGAGGACTGGAGGAGGAATAAAGGGGGAATAAAGGCACATGGTGCTGGGACGCACAGCATAGAAGGTAAAAAATGGTAGGAAAATGCTGAGCATATTGCCCAGGATAATTGAGGATGCCTAGCATTCATGCTCAGCAAATGGGACTCATATTGCAGGGTTGATCTCGGAAGTCCCAGCCAAAATTTCTTCCGAGCTCCCCCGGTACAGTCGGCTGGGAAGCCAATGGAACATTCCTACCGATATCGGTTGCGTTTGGGACCCGATCTCGCTGCCAAAACTTCCGAGCATCTTTCCGAGGGATTTCAAAAACTTCCAGGGGTTTTTCCATTGGTTTTTTGTACAATGACCTACACCGTTCTTGGTTCCCAAATACCACACCTCAGCAAAGAAACACACAAAAAGACAAGCATGACCGTTCACTTACGCTTGAAATGTGAATGCTCAGTGCCTTGCCTGTTCATTTCAGCTTGAACTGTGAATGCTGTAATCTCCTTCGCTGAGCATCTGCACAGGACAGCCATCGCTTGACATGGCATCCACATCCACCACCACACGGCGATACTTCTTGGGTTGAGGTTGGGGTTCAGGGTTGTCACTGGATGATGAGGAAGAATCTGAGGCACTTACTGTGGAGGCACCAGATAGGTGCACAGCATCATCATCCGAATCATTATCCTCGGGACTGCTACTGCTCCCACTATCACTGCTGCTGCTGCTGCTGCTGCTGCTGCTGCTGCTGCTGTTGCTACTGTTACTTCTGCTACTGCCACTGCCACGAGGGCACACAAGTTGCTGCTCAATGTCGCCATCAATAATGGGTACACGCGCCAACTTCGTACGTCTCATGGGTTGAACACGCTGCTGCTCGTTCAAACCCGTAGGACCTTGAAATGAAGCAGCACTGTCCTCGCCCTCCGAATGGGGGTACAATATCAACTGTCGCAGGGTTAGAAACTCGGCTTTGAGGGATGGGCCCCACACGTCCCTTACCCTTTCCCTTGTCCTTCAGCGCCTTACGGCGTGCAGCACAGGACTTAAATGTGGCACGGCTCTTCAAACCCAGTTTGGGCCACTTGCAGACAGCTTCCCTGTCCAGTGGTACCCATTGACGGACACCACGCTTTGAGCCACAGGTCCCACACACACATACCGGATCACTCTCGGGATTTGCACCTGGAAAGGCGCATTTCACCGAACGGGTGTCTGGGTGCATATATAGGGAGCAACCACCTCCATCCTGGAAATGCAGCAAATGCTCTAAGAGGCGTTGGAAGACCACATGCCACACGGCATTGGCAGCAACCATGCACGCCTCCATAACAACGTTTCGTTGCACGGGCGCCCAAATTTTGGCACAGGGGATCTTCTTTTTTTTCTGCACGAACTTCTGATACAGCTCATGCTTCAAACTTTCACTAATACTGGCATCTTGCCTGGTACTAGTGACGGGGGCATATCTCTTGGCCACCCTCAGATCCCGCTCGCCGGCCTCATCGGAATACAGCATGGGTGTCCGTGGATTAAACCATGTGTGGGACCACCCATGCATATATAAGGTTGCAGTGCAACCTTCTTCAGCAAACTCGGGGATGATGTGCACAATATATGTGTACAACATCCCCATAGCTTGCCATGTGACAGTTGCCAGGTTATTACAACCATAGCATAGATGCACCATGTGGCAAAATGCCACCACCAAGGAATGGAAAGGCAGGGGGAGCACCATACCCCCTGCTAGTCTGCCCATGACTGTGCGGGCCTCGCGACCTGTGAGGCTAATGCCTGCCTGGATTCTACCTCGTACGTGACGCATGTGCTGCCTGCTATCAGGTGGCAAAGATCCAGGATCATACCTCCTTGCCACATGTGCTATGACCTGGAGTACCTCATGGTTGTAGGGCGCTGGTAGTGTTCGACCTATGACACCCAGGATCCTGGAGGCTGCTCCTTTGGTGTTGTGCAATACAGGTTGCACAATATATACCTCTTCCAGGTTAGAAACCCCCTGAAACTTATGGGACCCACGCACACCATTGAGACATCCCCCTTTGTGCAAAAAGAGTTCTCCCGCCCCATCCTTATTCACCCAGGGACACGCCACGCAGCCCTTTTGCCGGCACTCAGACCACAAATGGTGGTGATCGGCAGTGATTGCCCCGAGCCTTATCTGCAGGGTGGTGTTGTACACTGCACCAGCATACTTCATACGTTGCTTAAATTTACAAGAAGGCAGGGCTTGTAAGGCCTCTGCACGTTTGGGTAGCCACTGGCAATGACTGACCTTGGGAAGCTCTTGCCAGGTCAACATGTCTGTGCACCTAGGCACATTGCCAGACATTGGGAACCAGTGTCCCTGGAAATCAATTATACTGATTTTTGTGTTAATATCTGGACGGCCCCGGGGCTGGTAACCGTCGGCGTAGAGGCCTAAGGTCAGGGTGGCATGGGGTGGTGGGGGTTTCTGCCGGCCTTGGGCAGCCAATGAGCCACACTTCTGTAGAAGTAGGTGGCACAGCCGTGGTAACAACTTCCTGTTGTCCAGGGAGTAGTCCACTGCAGGAAGATGCAGGTCCTCCTGTTGCCTTAAAGCAACCATTGACCAACCAACCCACGGTTGGAGATGGTCTAAGGTGCGCAAGACAGCGGCTGGCACCACATGCTCATGGCGAAGGCGAAGTGCAGCAGCCTGGCACTCTGGTGCTTGGGTGACTAATGTGGCCTGTGTGGTAGGCAAAGGGCCAAGGGACCTACGCACAACTGTGAAGGTGCCACTTGGGGGGCGCTGTAGCTGGTCTAGTTCATGGCAAAGGCTGACACCATGAATTGATCAGCTGGAATAGGGCATATGCTGGCAAATGCCTCCAGCTTGGAGATCTCCCCCTTCTGCCATATAGCATGGTTGTTCACAACAAATTCATGGTGAAACATGGTGCCTGGGAAACAGAAGATTGCAGTAGGCCACGGTTTTGGTTGGCTTCAAAGGAACCATGTATGGAAAGCCCCAACCAAGACCTTTCACCAGAACCTTTTTTTGCCAGGATTGCTCCAACCAGTTTCGAGATCCAAGGGTCCAAAGTGTGCTCGACTATCCGCCCCCTCCCTCTGCGCCACTGTTTTGGTTGGTTTCAAGGAAACCATGTATGGAAAGCCCCAACCAGTACCTTTCACCAGAACCTTCATTTGCCAGGATTGCTCCAACCAGTTTCGAGATCCAAGGGTCCAAAGTGTGCTCGACTATCCGCCCCCTCACTCTGCGCCACTGTTTTGGTTGGTTTCAAGGAAACCATGTATGGAAAGCCCCAACCAATACCTTTCACACTGGTGGCCCACAGTGTACAGAAACAGCCCCCCCCCCCCTCCATTGCGCAATCGCCTCGGATGGGCCTAAGTCGGCCTCCATCACCGGGACACGCGAAAGGCGGATACTCCTCCCGGGGACGGTGGGATCCGGATGAGGCAGACGCACCACTGCCAGACCAAGTGTGAAAAGCGCCTCCCCCAGGGCGTCCCAGCATGCAGAGTGTCAGGATAGATGCGCGGTGTTCTGTGTGCATTCGGGGAGTGTCAGAAAGAGTTGAGGGTGGTATGGCTTGTCCATCAGGTACCCAGCAACGATCGAAGGTGCACAGAGAACGACGGTGGTATATGGGCGCGGCCAGTTGCTGCTGTAGGGGTGTTGATCAATATCTCCTGCACTGCAGTTTGTTTCTGGCACCAGATGCTGATAACGCAGGAAATTGTTCGTGGACGCGGGTGATTACAACAGCCTGTGGAGCATCATGGCCCGTGCCTGCAGTCATTCGACTTCTTGGAGTGCGCTGATTTCACGACTTCCCAGTGGTCCCAGGGATATGCGGAGATTTGTCTGCAGCATTTTGGTCGGTCACTGCAGCTTCTTTTGGTGCGTAAGAGATGCGGCTTTTGCGTGTGCAGTTACAGTAACTGGTTCTGGTGACGTCTGGGGCATCCTGGCCCGTTTCTGTGTGCTTTTGGGGAGTGCCAGTGAGCTGAGAATGGGTATGGCATGTCCATGAGGTGCCCTGAGACGGTCGTGGGCACACGGCGAACCACATGGTGGTGCATGAGCGCGGCCAGTTGCTGCTGGTGGGGTATCACTTGCTATCTCCTGTGCTGCGGTTTGTTTCTGGTGCCTGGTGCAGATAACACAAGCGCAGTGGTCAAGGCTTCTCAAAGGTTCCAGCGATATGCGGAGATCTGTCTGGGACGTTTCGATTAGTCGAAGCAGCTTCTTTTGGTGCGTCAGAGATGCGGTTGCGTGTGCAGTTACAGTGACTCGTTTTGGTGACGTCTGGGGCATCATGGCCCGTCTCTGTGTGCTTTTTGGGGAGTGCCAGGATGAGCTGAACGTGGGTATGGCATGTCCATCGGGTGCCCTACGAACGTCGTGGGCATACGGAGGACAGCATGGTGGTACAGGAGCCGTTGGGGTGCTGCTGTTGGGGTGTTGCTCTCTATCTCGTGTGCTGCGATTTGTTTGTTGCGCCTGGTGCCGGTAACACAAACAATCGTCAGTGGAAGCGGGTGGTTCCAGCAGCCTGTGGGGCATCATGGCCCGTGCTAAGAGTACTTCGGCTTTGCATCGTGCTGAGGTCTTACAGTGGTCCCAAAGCTACGCGGTGATGTGTCTGAGGCATTTTGGTCCGTCAATGTAGCTCGCGTTTTGTGCGTCAGCGATGCGGGATCTGCGGGTGCAGTGATTGTAACTGGTTCTGGTGGCGTCTGGGGCATCATGGCCCGTGCAGAGGTCCAGGCTTAGACATGTTCCTGCTTGCTCTTTGTCATCCTTTGCTGGTTGTGCCCGATAGTGCATGTAGTGAGATACTTTGGCTTGTTCAGTGCGGTTCTTCAGAGCTGGGCTTTACGGGTGCAGTTCTTTCTTATTCGCAATGGTGTTGGATTATTCAGCGTTGCCGCAGGCGGAGCAGACGCAAGTAGTTGTCCCACGTCACGTATTTCCACTCATATCAGTGGGAAAAACCCCGGACACAGGGGAATTGGTTCTGGCAGCCAAGCTGTACGGTAAGGAGAAGAAAGAAGTCCACCGCATCCCGTACTCCGCATCAATTATAACGGGCGCCTGTACCTTTTTCCCAATGTTCATGGGTATGCTCCCTGCTACTAGCCTAGCCACACTGGCGGTATCGGCTCCGGACATGAAGGTCGGTGATTGGCGGTCGTGGGGTGACTGGTTCACGGCCAACTGGCCCAAGTGGTCTCCAGATGCTCGGGTTTTGTGGCAAGCAGCAGTGTGCGATCAGGTTCGAGACATAGATCTGCAGATGCAATGGTCTGCTATGGCGATTGATGCATTTGTATCCATGGTCTGCGGAGATCACCAAATACAGGGGAAACACAAATTGAAGGAGATTGTCCTGTGGTATGCCATTTACAGCCAATGGTCCAAAGCGACAGGGAAGCTGCCGATTTATGATTTGCGCATGGATGTGGAGGAGAGCGCGCTCGACGAGTGCCCGGTCAAAGCAGCGGACTGGACACGGCTGCAAGCAGGTGCGTTGAAGTCTTGGAAGGTATCACTCAACAACAGACACGCACGTGATCCAGAGCCCTTGTGGAAGCGCGTGTTGAACAGGTCGTCAAGTGCGTCAGACGGGCAGCCGTCAGCCGACGCCGCCCAGTTAGACTCCGTGCTGGAGGACGTTCAATAGTACCCTACAGCGGTCGTAGGCGACGCGGGAGCGGCATTGAAAGAACTGATGCTCGCGGCCAGGGTGGACTCCAAAATGGTACGTGGCTTCGATAATATCAAGCAGCCCCAACAACTTCAGGCTGGGCTGCGACTATTGCTGTCCAGGATAACTCCGGCACAAAAGAAGCAGTTGAGTCCACAACTCGTAGAATGGAACGCCGCCTGCTCGCAGTTAGTCCCCGCAGAAGTCCACTCGTCGGATCGTACGGCGTTCTTGAAGTCAGCCGACGCAATCCTGACCAAGGCGACACCCTCGGTGAACTGGTTTGAGGTGGGAGCGCACATGCTCTTGGCCGGTATAGACCTTCCCGATAAGTGCGACGGATTTCAAGAAGTTACAGACGCCAAGTCCATGCGGCGAGCGGTAGCGCAAGTCGCACAGCATGCGCACAACAAGGTGCAGTTCAGAGTGGTCCTCAAGGAGCTAGCGGAGGCTGTCCCGCAAGAGATGGATGCGGAGCATGAGGAACCGACTGATGAGTTTGATCGCTTTTGGCAAAGTCCGCAGAAACGCGCAGCCCAGGCACCGGTGGCCGAGGCAGAGCGTAGTCCTCTCCCCACGAAGGAACGAACAAGCAGCGGGGACACGATAGCGGAGACATTCACGGCCGTTCCGCAATCTCAAGTCAAGGACGGAGTGGTAGTGCGGCTGTTTTCGCTCACCAATACACACACATCTCGCAGGTACAGACAGGCAGTCCAGGATGTTTTCGGTGTTAGCTGTAACCTGGATGACTATCAGGTGAATAGAGGGTGGTACCACATACAAGTGCCAAAGGTGACAGTGCAACGGCTGTTTGGTACGGACACCATAATGACTTTCAAGAGCCCGAGCGGGTTCACGCTCAATGCGCGCACACACGACCAGCAGGGTGAGCCGTACAGGCAGTACAAAAGGCCCAGAAGCTCAGGCGACTGGGCAGACCAGTACGATCGCCCGGCGGACACAGGGAACAAGCAGGCGTATCCCATTTCCACAGGTCAAAGCGCGACGCCAGAGTACATGTCGTATCAAGCGCCATGGGGGGGCACGCACTGGCAAACTTGGTACTGACTGCCGTATCTGCCGCACGGTTAGTCTGTTGACCCCATCACGCACTGGGTTGTGTATCAGTGTGCGTGCACTGTGTCACGCAAGCATATAAAGAGTTTTTTGCAGTCCTGGTCGTGATTGGTGTTTCCCGAGTCCAGCCTATTGCCACAAGTCTCCGGTACGAAGGAGGCACGCATCCGCTGGCAATGCGGTGCCCTATGGCAGGCCGGGGGGCCTGCAGAATGTCCAGAGTGTGGCCTGCATGCGTGGTTTGAGGTGGACGGTGTGTCACTACCGCCGGTCCGTTGTGACCTAAGTTTCTTGCCGTCACACGTGATGTCAGTGTTAGAGAAGTTGCCCAGTCCAGTGTTTGTGTTTGTGCTGCACAGCCTGTCCAGGTGGGCGCGTTTGCTTCAGCGGCGTAGCTTGCGCTCAGTGCAGGATGGCAGGGCAAGGGTGTCTCCGCCAGTTTGGCATGCTGATGCCCTGTTGGTGCTGCACACAGAGCCTCCGGTGGGCGCTTACTCAGAGGGTTGCAAAGCCGTGAAGCCAGGGAGCCCCGAAGTCACAGCGTATCAATTTCTCGTGGGAACACAGCGGTGTCCTACTTGCTCCAGGGTTCGATGGTGCGACGTGCGTGTAGTGGGTCCAGTGTGTTCAAGCACGCCACGAGCAGTGTGCCTCTGCCGTGTCACGGGTGTATCGTACATGCAAAAGTCGCTGGCAGCGGCGAGTAGCTTGTGTGTGCGTGACACATATGTCGGCCGTGCGGGACCTCTGTACTTAGTGACGCACTATGACTGTAGGAGGGAATGTCCAGACGCGCCTAGTCCTGAAGTACCAGGGTGGGCTGATCAATTCGTTTTACCAGCGCAGTCGCCCACTGAGGGATCTGCAGCGAGTCTGCGAGTCATGACGCTCAATTGTGGCGGGCCTCAGGGTAAGTTAAGTGTCATGGTAGGGGTGGTACTCAGTCACGATCCAGATGTGGCGTTTTTACAAGAATGTTGGGACGCAGACATAGAGAGCCGTTTTGCGTTACGGATGTATGTAGTGTGTATGAGTGCAGTGCAAGGACCTGGTAAGGGCATGTGCGTGTTGGTGCATCGCCGGCTTTGGGCGCCGGAAATGCAGCAGAGTTGTGATGTGCTCATTGATGAACGGTCGTGGCTAGCGGTGCTGCTACACCGTGACACCAATCTCGTGACTCTGCTTGTGGATGTACATATGGATCCAGAGATCAGTAGCACAGCGAAGGAGGAGATACTGAGTGCGGTGGGTGCCATGATTGACAGGGTGCGCCCGCACGAGGCAGTGGTATCGGGCGACTTCAATGTCCCCAGGAACAGCAAAAGTTTGGTAGAGAGAGTGGTGAGCAAAGGGCACGCACTGAGTAAACTGCATATACCGTACGACAGAGGGGAGAAGACCAACTATACGTCTTCAGGACACGCAACAGTGGCCACAGAGATAGATTACATCCTGGTCTCCAAGCACATAGGAGTGGCACGGAAGGGAGTGTACCCAGGGGTTTCGACGCACATGGCCCTCGTTTGTACCCTCACGGGTATGGGTTGTCAGCCGGTGACAGTGCAGAAGCGCTACAAACACCGAGTAACAACAGAAGACCAAAAGCAGCGGGCGGCGCGGCTGCTGGCCTTGTACTGGTGGTGGTTGGCAGGCACAGGGGCACACCCTGACGCTTGGGTGGCATGTTACTGGAGCATTGCTGATGGTATACTGCCCCCGAGCTCGCATCGAGTCAGTGCCCAGGCAATTCTGGATAGGGGGAAGGGTTTAGTAAACAAGGGGGTTACACAGCGGGAGCTGCGTGCATGGCACGAGGAAGTGCAACAGCACCTGTATGTGCGTGGGGTGCGTATGAACGATCAGGTGCTGAGTACGGTCAGTATCACGTCACACACCACGCGGGCCATACAGCCCACGACCAAAGCGCCACGTCCTTACCAACAACTCAAGTCCCGCGCAGATCAGCGACAGGAGGTGCAGGAAGCGCTCCGCACTGCAGCAAGTCAGTTGGAGTTTTATCATATAACACGCGGGCAGTCAGTCAACGCGTCTGTTTTGGTGCATGCGGCTCAGCCGGGGAAGCAGTTAGCCGCGTGGGACGAACCACATTTGACACCATCTTGCGCCTGCGCGCGTTGGGTCTCCCCACCAATCCCGCTGACGCAAAGTCACAGCTTGCGGTCCTGCCGCGGGCCCCACAAATCAATGCGTATACTCTGAGAGGGGCACTAGACAGGGGTGGGTCAGACGCCACGTCACGAGACGAAATACCGGTGAGCTTACTGGCAGCCATGCCGCACACAGGTGACAAGGCCCTGTATACATATACACAGCGGCCGCGCACAGCAAGTATTAGCTTGGCTGCTTCGATGGGATCCACGTCTGCGCTACACACACACACGGCCTATGCACGTGTTTCTTCCCATTCACAACAGGAGTCACGGACCTCTAATGTACCATGTAACAGCTTGTACTCCCTTTTGCTGTCATCGTCAAGAGAGACCACAATTACAGCGCCTAGTGGTAGTCTGCACCTGCCTTGGTCAGTCTCCAGAACAATGGAACGTGGTGCAGGCGGGGGTCGGATGGGCAGTGTTCGCTGACTCGAGATATTCCACGGCGCCGTTAGCGGGTTATTGACTGGTTCCGCTGCTCGTGTCTTGTGCAGGGTAGGGGCAGGGAGCAACACGTAGAAGGGGGAGAGTGCACAACGCCCCCGATCGGCCGCCCCTACGCCCGGGCATACCAAACCAAACCAAACCAAACCAACCACATTCACAGTGCCCGAGCGCCAGGGCCTGGTGAACGCCACTGATGTTGCCCCGAACGCACCTATTTTTGTAAAGCGGAACGGCGACTCTAAAGCTGCCCTTGCTTGGGCAATGAAAAGCTTCAGCCGCACCTGTGTGCATAACGCTAGGCCGTTCCGGTTCCCCACGTTGGAAGGCTTGGGAAACCTGTTGTGCTTTGTGTGGGGGGGCCGCATGCAAGTCACAAAGCGCTCCACACATGCACGTCCTGGTATGCATATGCAGCAATGTGGAGGCAGTTCCACTGGATGAATCCTTCAATATCGATCACTGAGCTATGTACAGCCACGACCATTGTGTGTGTGTGAGGGGGGGGGGGGGGGGCGGAATGAAGCGCCGGATACTCAGCCACCGTATACCCCCGCGTCACACAGGCCCTACGGAGGAATGTTTGCCCGGCGCGCTACCTTTCTATTAACTATCCCGACTTCAGCCCAAGATTTACCATCTGATGGAGAAGGCCCCCCAAAATAGATCATGATGGACTGCGCACCTTCCCTACAAAGCCCGTTGCATAATTAGACAATAGCTGTGAATTCAACAACTCCAAATGTCATTTGTATTGTACTTAACAAACGGTACTTTGCCTTGACCTTTCCCATAGATTTCGCTATGGTAATGAGTCCCCAAGCCGCAAGCGGTTTGGACGGCGTTTCTGCCTCACGTCACAAGAACAAAGCGCAAACTCAGTATTCGCTACATCACCCTTGCCTTCTCGGGGTCCCCATGGTGGGGAGAAATCAATATGGCTACATTACCCCTGCTTTCTTGGGGTCCCCATGGTGGGGAGAAATCAACCTAGTAAGGAGTGGATGTGGTGGAAATGAGCAAAAATTGGAAGAAAATTGGTGAAACTGGGTGAGAATCCAAATATACCATATCCCGAATGTGAAAGAAGCATCAAAATACCCGTTGTCAAACAACAATAATGCCCATAGTATCACAAAGTATGGGGTTCTAGGACGGCTAGACGTCCAAATAGTTCCACTGCGCGCGCACTGCGCTTAGTGCACCCCGTAAAAGGTCACCGGTGCGGCACAGGTAAAAAAAGATGCCCGGCGCGCTAACGCTCCCCCTACGGTCATTGCCCACCATCAGGTCCGAATGTTGCCTTGAGTTGGTCACCCTCGCAGGCAACTATCGAATGTTTCATGGGCTGATGGGTTAAGAACCAAGGCTTGAGGTTTTCTGTCGTTTTTTCCCTTACCAGTCTGATAAAGATTCCCTGTCACTAGACAAACACGAGTGTGTGTGGGGGGGGGGGGGGCACAAAGGTTGACCTGGCAAACTGTTGTTAGTCGGTCCGCCCCCCCCCCACACATGGCCAGGGCCATCCGGGGGTGGGGAACAGGTCTTCTACGATTGTGCGGGTGCCATTCGGGTGGCACCAGGCGGCGGGCTTGGTCCAGCACCTGATTGCCACCCTAGTGCCTGGGGGTGTCAATGTGTCCGAGCATTGAAGGGGATGGGGTGGGTGCCAGGAAGCACTCCTTTCACCAGATTGTGATACGTTCCGCAAAAATCATTCTTCCTGATTTTGGTTTCGCCGCATCCGGCGAGACTGAATATGCTTTTTCCCCTTTTCAATTTACAGCAGAAATGGAAGAAACTGCCACACAAATACCAAAGGGGCATTTATCACTGTATCCGACGAAAGTGTGTGCTGTGAAAGTGCTTTGCGTTGATTGGGTCTTCTTTAAACACATTCTCTCGAGGAAGTGCTAACCTCAAAAGAAATGCCTTGTTGCAGAAACGGATGTAGTCTCAAACTGAAGCCTTCATTTGAACAATGCCTCGTTTCAAGAGGATGGTTTCTCTTCAATCAACGCAGTCTGTTGATGCAGGTGCTGCTTATCCAAAACGTTTTTTTGGTGGATGCGGCGAACGTTACACTCCTTATGTCTGTTTTGCTTTTCTTTTGTGGAGTTGTTTCTCTCCAATATGACTTATTCATCAATTTGCTTTGATTTGGTGAAGGTTTAGTTCAACACTTCAGGGCAATTTTTGTCACAACAACCGACATTAAACAATCTTTTTTTTGGCCGGATCCAGCGAAAGCATATTCCGTAAACCAAAAGTTCTTTCCAATTTTCATCACAAAAAAGTGGTTTGATAATTCTTGTGGAGCAAAATCCCACAAAATGCTACAAAAGAGGGTTTTTTTTTACCCTATTTGCGAAAGAGACATTCGCCAGATCCGGCGAGGCTAAGGGAAAAATCCAAGAGGAGGGAAAAATTCAAAACTTGTCCATGGAGAATGACAAAGCGGGTCTAAGGAGATGAGGTGGAAAGTATGATGTGCTGCAGCAAGCACTGTGAGATGAATTATCCTATTATTTGGCCAAGGAAAAAAAGGCAATGGCTGAGGAACCGCTGCAGCATTTAGGGAAACGAGTCCAAAATAGCCTACATTTGGCACAGCGAGTGCACGAACAACGACAAGCGAAAAGAAACAGCCACCTCCGTTGCACCTTGGACCATAGCACACCGAATGTCCCGCACTGACTCCGTCAGGGTGCGTTAGGATTTGCGCATCAAAATGGCAAGAATCCGGAAAAAAAATTACGGTTAGCGCATGAGGTGGGACTCGGACAAAACCGCCGTTCACAGAGTAGAGGAATCACCCATACGTCCCTTTGAGATGTGAAACACAAGAAACAAAGGCACGAAATGCATGAAACACATTTTTCATGGTGGATCACCAACTTGTCACCTTCTAAATACTGAGAAATATACACCCCTTCTCCGATGCACCCTTCACTGTGGCAGTAACATGCTACCCCATGGAGCATGTGTAGAACACTTCTCTGTCAGGCTCAAAAAGAGGGGCTTGCATGGTACTCTGCATGAAAGAAAAGGGAATCAAACCCACAAATAATCACATACATGAGAGACACAGAAGTATCCACACAAAGTCTGCCCCACGTGGTAACATTGCACTTCATACCAGAGGTGGGGCTTGGCCATCAATCAGCAAGGGTCGCTACCCTCTAGAATCACTCCGGCCGTAGCCTGGCCATACATCGACAATGGTCGTCACCGTACCGAATCACTCCAGCATCACGCACAGCACACTGTCATTTATGTCATGTATGTCATGGAGGTGGGGCTTGGACAAAGCAAGTGGAGGGGAGACAGATGGCTATTATCCATTCCTTTGACTACCATGTGGCCAAAATGGAATTCCAAATGAGGGGACGTGCAAGGGAAAACGCTGCATTCCGGGAAAACCAGAACACAATCGGCCTAACAGACTGCATTGCGCATTGAACTCCATCGAAAAGTCTTCCCACAATGCATCAGTGAAACAGCATCCGGCAGAATTGCAAAGCACCGCACCGCAGTGCACCACCTCACCCCCAAAAGGGTACTGTGTTGCGCCAGCATGTCGAAATGAGAATCACCGTACCGCAACGCTTTGGCACACTCAGGGCAGTCCCCGGTGCTTGTTCCATAAGAATGCTCCCACGACCAACACAACCACCACGCGGCTCACTTCGGACGTGGCCAGGCTCAGGTACCATCTCAACTCGATGCCAGCCACACAAACGCCACGTGAGGGGACCACGGACACCGCACCCGACGAAGACAGCGCGGGCACAGGCACTGGTCAACGGCTCGTCAGACCATGTAGGCCAGGCGCCTTTCGAAAAAAAAATAGACACTCAGAAAGACACAAACACACACAAACACACACAGACACAGAGTCACTATTTTGTGTTCACAATATGAAGTCAAAACAAACTCTCCGAAATGGTGCCCCCTCCGCAAGATAAAGATTGCACTTGGGCCATGCGGGGACCACGGGATGACGCCAGCAGTTGCCGAACGAGCGCGAATCCGCAAATCCCTTGTTTGTGCTCAAACAATTGTTTGCCTTCTCTTTTTCAGGCAGTTTGAGTTACATGATTTGTCTTGATTTGGTGCAGTGTGTTTCCTCCCCCCTTGGTAAACTTAACGACAGTGCCGGATATCGATTCGCACGAGCAAACAAAAAAAGAGATGGCGTGTAATTGACAAAGCGCACCATACAAAACCACGGACGGTATCATGCAGGAACCAAACGTCCAAACGGTGATGCGCGCATTGACATATTTTGCCGCACAACTGACCCGGCAATGGGATATGGAGGGGATGGCACATCAGAACTGCGGCTGGGATGCAGAACCTCAGGCATTACTGGGTGGGTCTGGATCGTACTGGGTGACGACATCGGACGAACTGGTCACTGAGCCACGTACCCCCCCCCCCCCTTGTATAAGCTACGCCAATGTACGGAATTATTACGGTCCCTACGCCCATTGTAGCTTGGACAAGGCCGTAGCTTGCGCGAAACACATACAACTACCGACACAAACGTGCGCGCGCGCATGGTATGGGTGCACCTTGACCTCTGCCCACATTTCCAAGTGTATGCAAACACAAGACAGCCTTGGGAACATGAAAATTTCAGGTTCACACCCATGTTGGCACAAGCAATGAAGAATGCGAAGCCTAGAAATGTTCGGCTTGGAAACCCTTCTTGCGATCATACACCATGCGGAACAATTGCACATGCTCACCACTTGAAGATGCCTTTGGCTGAGGCTTAGGGGCTGGTTTGGGGTCGGACAACTTCAAATTCTTGGGAATGAATTTGCCTTGCATGTGGCATGTTGCATGTGTCCATGGCTCCATGTAATTGGCAAATATGACGACAAACCCATGTCTTATGTGGCCGCACTACATTTTGTACGTAATCAAAATTACGTACACAATTATTACGGTCCCTACGCCTACTATAGCTTGGACAAGGGCGTAGCTTATACAAGGGGGGGGGGGTAGGGGGGGGGGTGACGCATCCCACGAAGGTGCAAAAGGGTGCTGCATCCGCGACCCATCAACAGGCAAGGGGCATTCTCGGACACCAGACAAATGACCAGCACACACAGCCGGTCATTTTGTTGATCGTCCCCCTGGGGGACGGTCACCAAGTGACGGTCCCCCCCCCTGGAGAACCGCACTACCACTGTAGACGCACATTTGCAGGCACAGAAATTGCAGCATAAAACGAAAGAATTCAGCATAAGATACGTTCAAGGGGCAGCCAATGTACGGAGACCTACTCCTTGACCGGCTCGGTGTAAATTTGCTTGGTCCTGCTCCACTTGACCTTGAACTCTTGCACATCACTCACCACTTTCCACTGGAAGGCTTTGGGCAGCACTCTTGGGTGGTGGTTTTGCCACAACAACACAGTGAGCCGCACCGAAAAATTTTGGGTTGAGCAAGTGATGGTCCCCCACCCCGGGGGAAGGACAAGAGGGGTGGGGAAGGACAAAGGGGGGGGGGGGTACTCACAAGCATGTCACTGCTGGTGCTGCCACGCTTGGTATACCGAGGTCATGGGATCATAACCATGATCGATGTCCTACAGTCTTCAGACCTTTTAGGACGAACTGGTGATGACAGCAATCATGTTGCACACGAAACCTGGGGGCCTTGGGGGCTGGCATCGGGCAGACCACAAGTCCCCCCCCCCTTCCGGGTACCAGGCAGATCACAGGGACCCCCCCTCCTTGGTCGAGGGGGTGTCATGCACACTGGACACAGGACGCGTGCCTTCCTGCAACCCCATGCATGCCGCAGAACTGGTGGGAAGAGGAATGCCACACGATTGGGCGGGAAGAAAATTGCTTTGCGGGGGGGGGATGGCACGGAAGCCCATTTGCCCAACCCCCCCCTCCCCCTCCTTGGTCGCCGTGCTGGGAGGGGGGTTTGGGCTGGGGCTGCCCTACCTGCTGTGCCGGGGGGGGGGGGGTCCGAACCCAACATACATGGCTCAAAATGATCCCCACGTCGCGCTGATCATTTTGACTACACATTTGTGGGGGAAATTTTTTGAGTGAAAAAAAATTTTCTGGGCCAAAATTTGTGTTCCGGCGCCTTTGGTGGCAACAACCGTCCTTACACAAAACAAAGGGCCCGGCACGGAAGCCCATTTCTGGAACCCCCCCCCCCTCCTTCGCCGGGCGCCCATGCCACCCCCCCCCCCCCCCCGCAAAGCAATTTTCGGGCCGCCTTGGGGCCTTGAGGGAGTATTTGCCCCGTGCAGCAGGGCGCCCTCTTTGCAGCACATTCAGATCAGCTAGACACGTGGTCCAACGTTGTCACGGGAGGTGTTTTTAATGAAAAGAAAACACCCTGTCCGTTACGCCTTCTTTTTCCGGTTGGAGGGTAACCGACGGCGGTGAGAGGGTAACCGACGGCGGTCAGAGGGTAACCGATGGCGGTTGGAGGGTAACCGATGGCGGTCGGAGGGTAACCAACGGCGGTTGGAGGCTGGCCACTGGAAGGGGTTTTTGAGCGGAAAACAAAAGTCTTGTTCTGATCCAAAAACCCCCTGCAGTGCCAACCATTTCCCGCTGCGTCACAGTGGCTGTGCTCAGCAGTAGCCCCAAGGACTTTGACGCTCCAAGGACGTCTGGGGCGTTGGCCCAGGCGCATTCGTTGCCCGGGGCCCCAGATCCGACCCCTCCTCCTCCTCGTCCAGCGGCGAAGCCGACGGCTCGAAGTCGCCCTTGCCGACCGTTTGCTCGAAGCTTCCCGAGTCGACGCCGGCCGCCAGCATCTCAGGCGACACGGCGGGCGGCAGCGCATCGGCCGCCACCGTCCCTGTCTTGTGCGTGGACGCGTCGAGGGTCACCATGTTCTCCTGGCTCGGACAGGGACAGGGTCACCAGGAGCCCCAGCGCGCAGGCGACGGTCATCAGGATGGAGCCGATCATGAGCAGATTGAGTCCGTCCGGCACCGTATCGCAGAGGGTCAGCACCGGGCGCACGATGCCCAGGTACAGGGCCCGGCACGTGATCGACCTTTTGAAGGCGTCCCGCACGTCCCCGTGTGCGGCCGTCAGGTTCGTGACGTGCTCCGTCACGGCGGAGTCGCTCGCCCAAGAGGCGCAGGTGCCGCTGATGTTGCCGCACGTGGCGTTGACCTCCGTCAAATTGCTGGCGTTGGCGGTCGTCGCCGTAGAAAGACAGTCGCTGGCGCCGGCACCGCACGTCCCCCTTTAATTCCCCCTTTATTCCCCCTTCAGTCCTCCTATCTTCCCCTTTATTCTCCCTTTATTCTCCCTTTATTCCCCCTTCAGTCCCCTTTCTTGCCCCTTTATTCCCCCTTTATTCCCCTTTATTCCCCCTTTCTTCCCCCTTCAGTCCTCCTTTCTTCCCCCTTTCTTCCCCCTTTAATTCCCTCTTTATTCCCCCTTTAGTCCTCCTATCTTCCCCCTTTATTCTCCCTTTATTCTCCCTTTATTCCCCCTTCAGTCCTCCTTTCTTCCCCCTTTATTCCCCCTTTGTTCCTTCTTTCTTCCCCCTTTATTCCCCCTTTATTCCCCCTTTATTCCCCCTTTGTTCCCCCTGTCTTCCCCTTTATTCCCCCTTTATTCCCCCTTTATTCCCCCTTTGTTCCCCCTGTATTCCCCCTTTATTCCCCTTTATTCCCCCTTTATTCCCCTTTTATTCCCCCTTTATTCCCCCTTTATTCCCCCTTTACTCCCCTTTCATTCCCCCTTTCTTCCCCCTTTCTTCCCCTTTCCTCCCCCTTTCCTCCCCCTTTCTTGCCCCTTTCTTGCCCCTTCAGTCCTCCTTTATTCCCCCTTTATTCCCCCTGTCTTCCCCCTTTAGTCCCCCTTTATTCCCCCTTTATTCCCCCTTTATTCCCCCTTTATTCCCCCTTTATTCCCCAATATTCCCCATTTATTCCCCCTTTGTTCCCCCTTTCTTCCCCCTTTATTCCCCCTTTATTCCCCATGTCTTCCCCTTTAGTCCCCCTTTATTCCCCCTTTATTCCCCCTTTACTCCCCTTTTTATTCCCCCTTTCTTCCCCCTTTCTTCCCCCTTTCCTCCCCCTTTCCTCCCCTTTCTTGCCCTTTCTTGCCCTTTCTTCCCCCTTTCTTCCCCCTTTGTTCCCCCTTTATTCCCTCTTTATTCCCCTTTATTCCCCCTTTATTCCCCTTTATTCCCCCTTTCTTCCCCCTTTCTTCCCCCTTTATTCCCCCTTTCTCACCCCTTTCTTCCCCCTTTCCTTCCCCCTTTATTCCCCCCTTATTCCCCCTTTTCCCCTTTCTTCCCCGTTTCTTCCCCCTTTTCTTCCTCCTTTGTTCCCTCTTTATTCCCCTTTATTCCCCCTTTATTCCCCCTTCAGTCCTCCTTTCTTCCCCCTTTATTCCCCCTTTCTTCACCCTTTATTCCCCTTTCATTCCCCCTTTATTCCCGCTTCAGTCCTCTTTTCTTCCCCCTTTATTCCCCCTTTATTCCCCCTTTATTCCCCCTTTATTCCCCCTTTATTCCCCCTTCATTCCCCCTTTGGTGTATCTTTATTCCCCCTTTATTCTCCCTTTATTCCCCCTTCAGTCCTCCTTTCTTCCCCCTTTATTCCCCCTGTCTTCCCCCTTTATTCCCCTTTATTCCCCCTTTATTCCCCTTTATTCCCCTTCAGTACTCCTTTATTCCCCTTCATTCCCCCGTTATTCCCCCTTTATTCCCCCTTTATTCCCCCTTTATTCCACCTTTATTCCCCCTTTATTCCCCTTTATTCCCCTTTCTTCCCCCTTTACTCCCCCTTTATTCCCCCTTCAGTCCTCCTATCTTCCCCCTTTATTCCCCCGTTATTCTCCCTTTATTCCCCTTCAGTCCTCCTTTCTTCCCCCTTTCTTCCCCCTTTGTTCCCCCTTTATTCCCTTTCATTCCCCCTTTATTCCCCCTTTATTCCCCCTTTCTTCCCGTCTTCTTCCCCCTTTATTCTCCCTTCATTCCCCCTTCATTCCCCCTTTATTCCCCCTTTATTCCCCTTTTCTTCCCCCTTTCTTCCCCCTTTCTTCCCCTTTCTTCCCCCTTTATTCCCCCTTTATTCCCTCTTTATTTCCCCTTTCTCTCCCCTTTATTCCCCTTCTTTCGCCCTTCATTCCCCCTTTATTCCCCCTTTATTCCCCCTTTCTTCCCCTTTTCTTCCCTTTTCTTCCCCCTTTCTTCCCCCTTTCTTCCCCCTTTATTCCCTCGTTATTCCCCCTTTCTTGCCCCTTTATTCCCCCTTTATTCCCCCTTCAGTCCTCCTTTCTTCCCCCTTTCTTCCCCCTTTCTTCCCCCTTTATTCCCCCTTCAGTCCTCCTATCTTCCCCCTTTATTCCCCCTTGATTCCCCCCTTATTCACCCTTCAGTCCTCCTTTCTTCCCCTTTATTCCCCTTTGTTCCCCCTTTACTCACCCTTTCTTCCCCCTTTATTCCCCTTTGTTCCTTCTTTCTTCCCCCTTTATTCCCCCTTTATTCCCCTTTATTCCCCCTTTATTCCCCCTTTATTCCCCCTTTATTCCCCTTTTATTCACCCTTTCTTCCCCCATCATTCCCCCTGTCTTCCCCCTTTATTCCCCTTTGTTCCCCCTTTATTCCCCCTTTCTTCCCCCTGTATTCCCCCTTCAGTACTCCTTTATTCCCCTTATTCCCCTTTATTCCCCCTTTATTCCCCCGTTATTCCCCCTTTCTTCCCCCTTTATTCCCCCTTTATTCCCCCTTTCTTCCCCCTTTCTTCCCCCTTTATTCCCCCTTTCTTCCCCCTTTCTTCCACCTTTATTCCCCTTTATTCCCCTTTATTGCCCCTTTATTCCCCCTTTCTTCCCCTTTCAGTCCTCCTATCTTCCCCCTTTATTCCCCCTTTATTCCCCCTTCAGTCCTCCTTTCTTCCCCCTTTATTCCCCCTTTGTTCCCCCTTTGTTCCCCTTTATTCACCCTTTATTCCCCTTTATCCCCCCTTTATTCCCCCTTTATTCCTTCTTTCTTCCCCCTTTATTCCCCCATTATTCCCCATTTATTCCCCTTTCATTCCCCCTTTCTTCCCCCTTTATTCCCCCTGTCTTCCCCATTGATTCCCCCTTTCTTCCCCTTTATTCCCCCTTTATTACCATTGTCTTCCCCCTTTATTCCCCCTTTATTCCCCCTTTATTCCCCCTTCATTCCCCCTTTATTCCCCCTTTCCTCCCCCTTTCCTACCCCTTTCCTCCCCCTTTCTTGCCCCTTTCTTCCCCCTTTCTTCCCCCTTTCCTCCCCCTTTGTTCCCCCTTTATTCCCTCTTTATTCCCCCTTTATTCCCCCTTTGTTCCCACTTTATTCCCCCTTACTCCCCCCTTTCTTCCCCCTTTCTTCCCCTTTATTCCCCCTTATTCCCCCTTTATTCCCCCTTATCCCCCCTTTATTCCCCCTTCCTTCCCCCTTTGATCCCCCTTTCTTCGCCCTTTCTTCCCCCTTTCTTCCCGCTTTATTCCCTCTTTATTCTCCCTTTATTCCCCCTTTATTCCCCCTTTATTTCGCTTTCATTCCCCCTTTATTCCCCCTTTCTTCCCCTTTTCTTCCCTCTTTATCCCCCCTTCATTCCCCCTTCATTCCCCCTTTCTTCCCCTTTTCTTCCCCTTTCTTCCCCCTTTCTTCCCCTTTCTTCCCCCTTTCTTCCCCCTTTATTCCCTCGTTATTCCCCCTTTCTTGCCCCTTTATTCACCCTTTATTCCCCGTTTATTCCCCCTTCAGTCCCCCTTTCGTCCCCCTTCAGTCCTCCTTTCTTCCCCCTTTATTCCCCCTTTATTCCCCCTTCAGTCCTCCTTTCTTCCCCCTTTATTCCCCCTTTATTCTCCCTTTATTCCCCCTTCATTCCCCCTTTACTCACCCTTTATTCGCCCTTTATTCCCCCTTTGTTCCTTCTGTCTTCCCCCTTTCTTCCCCCTTTATTCCCCCTTTATTCCCCCTTTGTTCCCCCTTTATTCCCCCTTTATTCACCCTTTATTCCCCCTTTATTCCCCTTTTATTCCCCCTTTCTTGCCCCTTTATTCCCCCTGTCTTCCCCCTGTCTTCCCCCTTTATTCCCCCTTTATTCCCCCTTTCTTCCCCCTTTATTACCCCTTCAGTACTCCTTTATTCCCCTTTATTCCCCTTTATTCCCCTTTATTCCCCCTTTCTTCCCCCCTTATTCCCCCTTGCTTCCCCCTTCCTTCCCCCTTGATTCCACCTTTATTCCCCCTTTATTCCCCCTTTATTCCCCCTTTATGCCCCCTTCAGTCCCCCTTTCTTCCCCTTTCAGTCCTCCTTTCTTCCCCCTTTCTTCCCCCTTTATTCCCCCTTTATTCCCCCTTCGGTCCTCCTATCTTCCCCCTTTATTCCCCCTTTATTGTCCCTTTATTCCCCCTTCAGTCCTCCTTTCTTCCCCCTTTCTTCCCCCTTTGTTCCCCCTTTATTCCGCCTTTCTTCCCCCTTTATTCCCCCTTTATTCCCCCTGTCTTCCCCCTTTATTCCCCCTTTATTCCTTCCTTATTCCCCCTTTATTCCCCTTCATTCCCCTTTCCTCCCCCTTTCTTGCCCCTTTCTTCCCCCTTTCTTCCCCCTTCCCTCCCCCTTTGTTCCCCCTTTAGTCCCCTCTTTATTCCCCCTTTATTCCCCTTTATTCCGCCATTCTTACCCCCTTCTTCCACTTTATTCCCCTTTCTCCCCCCTTTCTCCCCCTTTCCTCCCCCCTTTCTTCCCACTTTATTCCCCCCCCTTTCCCCTTTATTCCCCCTTCAGTCCCCCTTTCTTCCCCCTTTATTCCCCCTTTATTCCCCCTTTATTCCCCCTGTATTCCCCCTTTTATTCCCCTTTACTCCCCCTTCAGTCCTCCTTTCTTCCCCCTTTATTCCCCCTTTATTCTCTCTTTATTCCCCATTTACTCCCCCTTCAGTCCTCCTTTCTTCCCCCTGTATTCCCCCTTTATTCCCCCTTTATTCCCCCTTCAGTCCTCCTTTCTTCCCCCTTTCTTCCCCTTTATTCCCCCTTTATTCCCCCTTCAGTCCTCCTATCTTCCCCCTTTATCCCCCCTTTATTCTCCCTTTATTCCCCCTTCAGTCCTCCTTTCTTCCCCTTTCTTCCCCCTTTATTCCCCCTTTATTCTCACTTCTTTCCCCCTTCAGTCCTGATTTCTTCCCCCTTTCTTCCCCCTTTATTCCCCTTTATTCCCCCTTTATTCCCCCTTTATTCCTTCTTTTCTTCCCCCTTTATTCCCCCTTTATTCCCCTTTGATTCCCCCTTTCTTCCCACTTTATTCCCCCTGTCTTCCCCCTTTATTCCCCCTTTATTCCCCCTTTATTCCTCCTTCAGTACTCCTTTATTCCCCTTTGTTCCCCCTTTATTCCCCCTTTATTCTGCCCTCATTCCCCCCTTATTCCCCCTTTATTCCACCTTTATTCCCCTTTATTCCCCCTTTATCCCCCTTTTATTCCCCCTTTGTTCCCCTTTATTCCCCCTTTGTTCCCCCTTTATTCCCCCTTTATTCCCTCTTTATTCCCCCTTTATTCCCCCTTAATTCCCCCTTTCCTCCCCCTTTCTTCCCCCTTTATTACCCCTTTCTTCCCCCTTTATTCCCCCTTTATTCCCCCTTTATTCCCCCTTTATTGCCCCTTTATTGCCCCTTTATTCCCTCTTTATTCCCCCTTTATTCCCCCTTCAGTCCTCCTTTCTTCCCCCTTTGTTCCCCCTTTACTCCCTCTTTATTCCCCCTTTATTCCCCCTTTATTCCCCCTTTTATTCCCCCTTCATTCCCTCTTTATTCCCCCTTTGTTCCCCCTTTATTCGCCCTTTATTCCCCCTTTATTCCCCCTTTCTTCCACTTTATTCCCCTTTCTTCCCCCTTTACTCCCCCCTTATTCCCCCTTTCTTCCCCCTTTGATCCCCCTTTCTTCCCCCTTTCTTCCCCCTTTCTTCCCCCTTTATTCCCCCTTCAGTCCCCCTTTCTTCCCCCTTTATTCCCCTGTTATTCCCCCTTCAGTGCTCCTTTCTTCCCCTTTATTCCCCTTTATTCTCCCTTATTCCCCCTTTACTCCCCCTTCAGTCCTCCTTTCTTCCCCCTGTATTCCCCCTTTATTCCCCCTTTATTCCCCCTTTATTCACCCTTTATTCCCCCTTTATTCCCCTTTTATTCCCCCCTTTCTTCCCCCTTTCTTCACCCGCTTATTCCCCCTTTATTCCCCCTTTATTCCCCCTGTGTCCCCTTTATTCCCCCTTTCTCCCTCTTTCTTCCCCTTTCTTCCCCCTTTATTCCCCCTTTATTCCCCCTTTATTCCCCCTTTATTCCCCCTTCATTCCCCTTCATTCCCCTTTGTTCCCCCTGTTCTTCCTTTCCCCTTTATTCCCCCTTTATTCCCCCTTTATTCCCCCTTTATTCCCTCTTTATTCCCCCTTTATTCCCCTTTCATTCCCCCCTTTCTTCCCCCTTTCTTCCCCCTTTCTTCCCGAATTCCTCCCCCTTTCTTGCCCTTTCTTCCCCCTTTGTTCCCCCCCCTTTATTCCCCGTTTGTTACCCCTTTACTCCCTCTGTATTCCCCCTTTATTCCCCCTTTCTTCCAGCTTTATTGCCCCTTTATTGCCCCTTTATTCCCTCTTTATTCCCTCTTTATTCCCCCTTTATTCCCCCTTCAGTCCTCCTTTATTCCCCTTTATTCCCCCTTTACTCCCTCTTTATTCCCCCTTAATTCCCCCTTTCCTCCCCCTTTCTTCCCCTTTCTTCCCCTTTATTGCCCCTTTCTTCCCCCTTTATTCCCCCTTTATTCCCCCTTTATTGCCCCTTTATTGCCCCTTTATTGCCCCTTTATTCCCTCTTTATTCCCCCTTTATTCCCCCTTCAGTCCTCCTTTCTTCCCCTTTATTCCCCCTTTCTTCCCCTTTACTCCCTCTTTATTCCCCTTTATTCCCCCTTTATTCCCGCTTTTATTCCCCCTTCATTCCCTCTTTATTCCCCCTTTGTTCCCCCTTTATTCGCCCTTGATTCCCCCTTTATTCCCCCTTTCGTCCCCCTTTATTCCCCCTTTCTTCCCCCTTACTTCCCCCTTTATTCCCCCTTTCTTCCCGCTTTATTCCCCCTTTATTCCCCCTTTACTCCCCCCTTATTCCCCCTTTCTTCCCCCTTTGATCCCCCTTTCTTCCCCCTTTCTTCCCCCTTTCTTCCCCCTTTATTCCCCCTTCAGTCCCCCTTTCTTCCCCCTTTATTCCCCCGTTATTCCCCCTTCAGTGCTCCTTTCTTCCCCTTTATTCCCCCTTTATTCTCCCTTTATTCCCCCTTTACTCCCCCTTTCAGTCCTCCTTTCTTCCCCCTGTATTCCCCCTTTATTCCTCCTTTATTCCCACTTTATTCTTCCTTTATTCCCCCTTCTGTCCTCCTTTCTCCCCCCTTTATTCCCCCTTTCTTCCCTCTTTATTCCCCCTTTGTTCCCCCTTTATTCCCCCTTCAGTCCTCCTTTCTTCCCCTTTCTTCCCCCTTTATTCCCCCTTTATTCTCACTTCTTTCCCCCTTCAGTCCTGATTTCTTCCCCCTTTCTTCCCCCTTTATTCCCCCTTTATTCCCCCTTTATTCCCCCTTTATTCCTTCTTTCTTCCCCCTTATTCCCCCTTTATTCCCCTTTGATTCCCCCTTTCTTCCCACTTTATTCCCCCTGTCTTCCCCCTTTATTCCCCCTTTATTCCCCCTTTATTCCTCCTTCAGTACTCCTTTATTCCCCTTTGTTCCCCCTTTATTCCCCCTTTATTCCCCCTTTATTCTGCCCTCATTCCCCCCTTATTCCCCCTTTATTCCACCTTTATTCCCCCTTTATTCCCCCTTTATCCCCCTTTTATTCCCCCTTTGTTCCCCTTTTATTCCCCCTTTGTTCCCCCTTTATTCCCCCTTTATTCCCTCTTTATTCCCCCTTTATTCCCCCTTAATTCCCCCTTTCCTCCCCCTTTCTTCCCCCTTTATTACCCCTTTCTTCCCCCTTTATTCCCCCTTTATTCCCCCTTTATTCCCCTTTATTGCCCCTTTATTGCCCCTTTATTCCCTCTTTATTCCCCCTTTATTCCCCCTTCAGTCCTCCTTTCTTCCCCCTTTGTTCCCCCTTTACTCCCCTCTTTATTCCCCCTTTATTCCCCCTTTATTCCCCCTTTTATTCCCCCTTCATTCCCTCTTTATTCCCCCTTTGTTCCCCCTTTATTCGCCCTTTATTCCCCCTTTATTCCCCCTTTCTTCCCACTTTATTCCCCCTTTCTTCCCCCTTTACTCCCCCCTTATTCCCCCTTTCTTCCCCCTTTGATCCCCCTTTCTTCCCCCTTTCTTCCCCCTTTCTTCCCCCTTTATTCCCCCTTCAGTCCCCCTTTCTTCCCCCTTTATTCCCCCGTTATTCCCCCTTCAGTGCTCCTTTCTTCCCCCTTTATTCCCCTTTATTCTCCCTTTATTCCCCCTTTACTCCCCCTTCAGTCCTCCTTTCTTCCCCCTGTATTCCCCCTTTATTCCCCCTTTATTCCCCCTTTATTCACCCTTTATTCCCCCTTTATTCCCCTTTTATTCCCCCTTTCTTCCCCCTTTCTTCACCCGCTTATTCCCCCTTTATTCCCCCTTTATTCCCCTGTGTTCCCCCTTTATTCCCCCTTTCTTCCCTCTTTCTTCCCCCTTTCTTCCCCCTTTATTCCCCCTTTATTCCCCCTTTATTCCCCCTTTATTCCCCCTTCATTCCCCCTTCATTCCCCCTTTGTTCCCCCTGTCTTCCCCCTTTATTCCCCCTTTATTCCCCCTTTATTCCCCCTTTATTCCCTCTTTATTCCCCCTTTATTCCCCTTTCATTCCCCCTTTCTTCCCCCTTTCTTCCCCCTTTCTTCCCGAATTCCTCCCCTTTCTTGCCCCTTTCTTCCCCCTTTGTTCCCCCCCCTTTATTTCCCCGTTTGTTACCCCTTTACTCCCTCTGTATTCCCCCTTTATTCCCCCTTTCTTCCAGCTTTATTGCCCCTTTATTGCCCCTTTATTCCCTCTTTATTCCTCTTTATTCCCCCTTTATTCCCCCTTCAGTCCCTCCTTTATTCCCCCTTTATTCCCCCTTTACTCCCTCTTTATTCCCCCTTAATTCCCCTTTCCTCCCCCTTTCTTCCCCCTTTCTTCCCCCTTTCTTCCCCCTTTATTGCCCCTTTCTTCCCCCTTTATTCCCCCTTTATTCCCCCTTTATTGCCCCTTTATTGCCCCTTTATTGCCCCTTTATTCCCTCTTTATTCCCCCTTTATTCCCCCTTCAGTCCTCCTTTCTTCCCCCTTTATTCCCCCTTTCTTCCCCCTTTACTCCCTCTTTATTCCCCTTTATTCCCCCTTTATTCCCGCTTTTATTCCCCCTTCATTCCCTCTTTATTCCCCTTTGTTCCCCCTTTATTCGCCCTTGATTCCCCCTTTATTCCCCCTTTCGTCCCCCTTTATTCCCCCTTTCTTCCCCCTTACTTCCCCCCTTTATTCCCCTTTCTTCCCGCTTTATTCCCCCTTTATTCCCCCTTTACTCCCCCTTATTCCCCCTTTCTTCCCCCTTTGATCCCCCTTTCTTCCCCCTTTCTTCCCCCTTTCTTCCCCCTTTATTCCCCCTTCAGTCCCCCTTTCTTCCCCCTTTATTCCCCCGTTATTCCCCCTTCAGTGCTCCTTTCTTCCCCCTTTATTCCCCCTTTATTCTCCCTTTATTCCCCCCTTTACTCCCCCTTCAGTCCTCCTTTCTTCCCCCTGTATTCCCCTTTATTCCTCCTTTATTCCCACTTTATTCTCCCTTTATTCCCCCTTCTGTCCTCCTTTCTTCCCCCTTTATTCCCCCTTTCTTCCCTCTTTATTCCCCCTTTGTTCCCCCTTTATTCCCCCTTTATTCACCCTTTATTCCCCCTTTATTCCCCCTTCAGTCCCCCTTTATTCCCCCTTTATTCCCCCTTTATTCCCCCTTTATTCTTCCTTTATTCCCCCTTCTGTCCTCCTTTCTTCCCCCTTTTTTCCCCCTTTCTTCTCCCTTTATTCCCCCTTTATTCCCCTTTATTCCCCCTTTATTCACCCTTTATTCCCCCTTTATTCCCCTTTTATTCCCCCTTTCTTCCCCTTTCTTCCCCCGCTTATTCCCCCTTTATTCCCCCTGTGTTCCCCCTTTATTCCCCCTTTCTTCCCCCTTTCTTCCCCCTTTCTTCCCCCTTTATTCCCCCTTTATTCCCCCTTTCTTCCCCTTTCTTCCCCCTTTATTCCCCCTTCATTCCCCCTTTGTTCCCCCTGTCTTCCCCCTTTATTCCCCCTTTATTCCCCCTTTATTCCCCCTTTATTCCCTCTTTATTCCCCCTTTATTTCCCTTTCATTCCGCCTTAATTCCCCCTTTCTTCCCCCTTTCTTCCCCATTTCCTCCCCCTTTCTTGCCCCTTTCTTCCCCCTTTGTTCCCCCTTTCTTCCAGCTTTATTGCCCCTTTATTGCCCCTTTATTCCCTCTTTATTCCCCCTTTATTCCCCCTTCAGTCCTCCTTTATTCCCCCTTTATTCCCCGTTTACTCCCTCTTTATTCCCCTTTCTTCCCCCTTTGTTCCCCCCCCTTTATTACCCCTTTGTTACCCCTTTACTCCCTCTGTATTCCCCCTTTCTTCCAGCTTTATTGCCCCTTTATTGCCCCTTTATTCCCTCTTTATTCCCCCTTTATTCCCCCTTTATTCCCCCTTCAGTCCTCCTTTCTTCCCCCTTTTCTTCCCGCTTCATTCCCCCTTTGTTCCCCCTTTATTCCCCCTTTATTCCTCCTTTATTCCCTCTTTCTTCCCCCTTCCTTCCCCCTTTCCTCCCCCTTTATTCCCTCTTTATTCCCCCTTTCTTCCCGCTTTATTCCCCCTTTATTCCCTCTTTGTTCCCCCTTTATTCCGCCTTCATTCCCCCTTCATTCCCCCTTCATTCCCCCTTTATTCCCCTTTCCTCACCCTTTCTTCACCCTTTATTCCCCCTTTATTCCCCCTTTATTCCCCCTTTATTCCCCCTTCATTCCCCCTTTATTCCCCCTTTATTCCCCCTTTATTCCGCCTTTGTTTGCAAAGGCGGAAGCACAAGAAACTGCACAGGAACTTGCCTAAGAAAGGAAGCGCAAACAAAAGTTGAAACGAGGTTCACTAGTGTTCCCCCTTTATTTCCCCTTTCTTCACCCTTTATTCCCCCTTCGTTCCCCCTTTATTTTCCCTTTATAACCCCTTTATCCCCCTTTCCGCTTTATTCCCCTTCAGTCCCCTTGTCCTCCTTCTTCTCCCTTTCATCCCCCTTTATTCCCCCTTTATTCCCCCTTTATTCCCCCTTTATACCCCCTTCATTCCCCCTTTATTCCCCGTTTCTTCCCCTTTTATTCCTCCTTTCTCCGCCTCTCTTCCCCCTTATTATCTTTCCCCTTCCTTTATTCCCTCTTTATTCCCCCTTTATTGCCCCTTTATTCCCCTTTATTCCTACTTTATTCCCCCTTTCTCCCCCCTTCAGTCCCCCTTTCTTCCCCCTTTATTCCCCCTTTATTCCCCCTTCAGTCCTCCTTTCTTCCCCCTTTATTCTCCCTTTATTCCCCCTTCTGTCCTCCTTTCTTCCCCCTTTCTTCTCCCTTTATTCCCCCTTTATTCCCCCTTTATTCCCCCTTTCTTCCACCTTTATTCCCCCTTTATTTCCCTTTTATTCCCCCTTTCTTCCCCCGCTTATTCCCCTTTTATTCCCCCTGTATTCCCCTTTCTTCCCCTTTGTTCCCCCTTTATTCCCCCTTTATTCCCCCTTCAGTCCCCCTTTCTTCCCCCTTCAGTCCTCCTTTCTTCCCCCTTTCTTCCCCCTTTATTCCCCCTTTATTCCCCCTTCAGTCCTCCTTTCTTCTCCCTTTCTTCTCCCTTTATTCCCCTTTATTCCCCCTTTCTTACCCCTTTCTTCCCCCTTTATTCCCCCTTTCTTCCCCCTTTTATTCCCCCTTTCTTCCCCCTTTCTTCCCCTTTCTCCCCCGCTTATTCCCCCTTTATTCCCCCTTCAGTCCTCCTTTATTCCCCCTTTATTCCCCCTTTATTCCCCCTTTATTCCCCCTTTCGTACCCCTTTCTTCCCCCTTTCTTCCCCCTTTATTCCCCCTTTATTCCCCCTTTGTTCCCCCTTTATTCCCCTTTCTTCCCCCTTTATTCCCCCTATATTCCCCCTTTCTTCCCCCTTTCTTCCCCCTTTATTCCCCCTTCATTCCCCCTTTGTTCCCCCTGTCTTCCCCCTTTATTCCCCCTTTATTCCCCCTTTATTCCCCTTTATTCCCTCTTTATTCCCTTTTATTCCCCCTTAATTCCCCCTTTCTTCCCCCTTTCTTCCCCCTTTCCTCCCCCTTTCTGGCCCCTTTCTTCCCCCTTTCTTCCCCTTCAGTCCCCCTTTCTTCCCCCTTTATTCCCCCTTTATTCCCCCTTTATTCCCCCTTCAGTCCTCCTTTCTTCCCCCTTTATTCTCCTTTATTCCCCCTTCTGTCCTCCTTTCTTCCCCCTTTCTTCCCCTTTCTTCCCCCGCTTATTCCCCCTTTATTCCCCTTCAGTCCTCCTTTCTTCCCCCTTTATTCCCCCTTTATTCCCCCTCTCGTACCCCTTTCTTCCCCCTTTATTCCCCCTTTATTCCCCCTTTATTCCCCCTTTATTCCCCCTTTATTCCCCCTTTATTCCCCCTTTATTCCCCTTCAGTCCTCCTTTCTTCCCCTTTTATTCTCCCTTTATTCCCCCTTCTGTCCTCCTTTCTTCCCCCTTTCTTCTCCCTTTATTCCCCCTTTATTCCCCCTTTATTCCCCCTTTCTTCCACCTTTATTCCCCTTTATTTCCCTTTTATTCCCCCTTTCTTCCCCCGCTTATTCCCCCTTTATTCCCCCTGTATTCCCCCTTTCTTCCCCCTTTGTTCCCCTTTGTTCCCCCTTCAGTCCCCCTTTCTTCCCCCTTCAATCCTCCTTTCTTCCCCCTTTCTTCCCCCTTTATTCCCCCTTTATTCCCCCTTCAGTCCTCCTTTCTTCTCCCTTTCTTCTCCCTTTATTCCCCCTTTATTCCCCCCTTTCTTCCCCCTTTATTCCCCTGTATTCCCCCTTTATTCCCCCTTTATTCCCCTTTCTTCCCCCTTTCTTCCCCCTTTCTTCCCCCTTTCTTCCCCCGCTTATTCCCCCTTTATTCCCCCTTTCTTCCCCCTTTCGTACCCCTTTATTCCCCTTTATTCCCCCTTTATTCCCCTTTATTCCCCCTTTATTCCCCCTTTATTCCCCTTTCTTCCCCCCTTATTCCCCCTATATTCCCCCTTTCTTCACCCTTTCTTCCCCCTTTATTCCCCCTTCATTCCCCCTTTGTTCCCCCTGTCTTCCCCCTATATTCCCCCTTTATTCCCCCTTTATTCCCTCTTTATTCCCCTTTTATTCCCCCTTAATTCCCCTTTCTTCCCCCTTTCCTCCCCCTTTCTTGCCCCTTTCTTCCCCCTTTCTTCCCCCTTTATTCCCCCTTTGGTCCCCATGTATTCCCTCTTTATTCCACCTTTATTCCTCATTTCTTCCCCCTTTATTGCCCCTTTATTGCCCCTTTATTCCCTCTTTATTCCCCCTTTATTCCCCTTCAGTCCTCCTTTATTCCCCCTTTGATCCCCCTTTCTTCCCCCTTTCTTCCCACTTTATTCCCCCTTTATGCCCCCTTCAGTCCCCCTTTCTTCCCCTTTCTTCCCCCTTTATTCCCCCTTTATTCCCCCTGTATTCCCCCTTTACTCCCCCTTCAGTCCTCCTTTTTTCCCCCTTTATTCCCCCTTTATTCTCCCTTTATTCCCCCTTTACTCCCCCTTCAGTCCTCCTTTCTTCCCCCTGTATTCCCCCTTTATTCCCCCTTCTGTCCTCCTTTCTTCCCTCTTTATTCCCCCTTTGTTCCCCCTTTATTCCCCCTTTATTCACCCTTTATTCCCCCTTCAGTCCCCCTTTCTTCCCCCTTTATTCCCCCTTTATTCTCCCTTTATTCCCCCTTCTGTCCTTCTTTCTTCCCCCTTTATTCCCTCTTTCTTCTCCCTTTATCCCCCCTTTATTCACCCTTTATTCCCCCTTTATTCCCCCTTCAGTCCCCCTTTCTTCCGACTTTATTCCCCCTTTGTTCCCCCGCTTATTCCCCCTTTATTCCCCGTGTATTCCCCCTTTCTTCCCCCGTTCTTCCCCCTTTATTCCCCCTTTATTCCCCCTTCAGTCCCCTTTCTTCCCCCTTCAGTCCTCCTTTCTTCCCCCTTTCTTCCCCCTTTATTCCCCCTTTATTCCCCCTTCAGTCCTCCTATCTTCCCCCTTTATCCCCCCTTTATTCTCCCTTTATTCCCCCTTCAGTCCTCCTTTCTTCCCCCTTTATTCCCCCTTTATTCTCCCTTCTTTCCCCCTTCAGTCCTGATTTCTTCCCCCTTTCTTCCCCCTTTATTCCCCCTTTATTCCTTCTTTCTTCCCCCTTTATTCCCCGTTTATTCCCCCTTTATTCCCCTTTGATTCCCCCTTTCTTCCCACTTTATTCCACCTGTCTTCCCCCTTTATTCCCCCTTTATTCCCCCTTCAGTACTCCTTTATTCCCCTTTATTCCCCCTTTATTCCCCCTTTATTCTGCCCTTATTCCCCTTTATTCGCCCTTTATTCCACCTTTATTCCCCCTTTATTCCCCCTTTATTCCCCCCTTTATTCCCCCTTTGTTCCCCCTTTATTCCCCCTTTATTCCCTCTTTATTCCCCCTTTATTCCCCCTTTATTCCCCCTTTATTCCCCCGTTTATTCCCCCTTTGTTCCCCCTTTATTCCCCCTTTATTCCCTCTTTATTCCCCCTTTATTCCCCTTTCTTTCCCCCTTAATTCCCCCGTTCTTCCCCCTTTCTTCCCCCTTTCCTCCCCCTTTCTTCCCCCTTTCTTCCCCCTTTCTTCCCCCTTTATTCCCCCTTTGTTCCCCCTTTATTCCCCTTTATTCCCCCTTTATTCCCCCTTTATTGCCCCTTTATTGCCCCTTTATTGCCCCTTTATTCCCTCTTTATTCCCCCTTTATTCCCCCTTCAGTCCTCCTTTCTTCCCCCTTTATTCCCCCTTTATTCCCCCTTTACTCCCTCTTTATTCCCCCTTTCTTCCCCCTTTATTCCCCTTTATTCCCCCTTTTATTCCCCCTTCATTCCCTCTTTATTCCCTCTTTCTTCCCCCTTTATTCCCCCTTTATTCCCCCTTTCTTCCCCCTTACTTCCCCCTTTATTCCCCCTTTATTTCCCCTTTATTCCCCCCTTTTCCCCCTTGTTTCCCCTTTATTCCCCCTTCCTTCTCCTTTGGTCCCCTTTCTTCCCCCTTTATTCCCTCTTTATTCCCCCTTTATTCCCCCTTTATTCCCCTCTTATTCCCCCTTTATTCCCCCTTTATTCCCCCTTTATTCCCCCTTTATTCCCCCTTTATTCCCCCTTTCTTCCCCCTTTCTTCCCCCCTTTATTCCCCCCTTATTCCCCCTTTATTCCCCCTTTCTTCCCCCTTTCTTCCCCCTTTCTTCCCCCTTTATTCCCTCTTTATCCCCCCTTTATTCCCCTTTATTCCCCCTTTATTCCCCCTTTATTCCCCCTTTGTTCCCCCTTTATTCCGCCTTTATTCCGCCTTTATTTCCCCTTTCTTCACCCTTTATTCCCCCTTCATTCCCCCTTTATTCCCCCTTCATTCCCCCTTCATTCCCCCCTTTCTTCCCCCTTTCTTCCCCCTTTCTTCACCCTTTATTCCCCCTTTCTTCCCCCTTTATTCGCTCTTCATTCCCCCTTTATTCCCCTTTCTTCCCCCTTTCTTCCCCCTTTCCTCCCCCTTTCCTCCCCCTTTCTTCCCCCTTTCCTCCCCCTTTCTTGCCCCTTTCTTCCCCCTTTCTTCCCCCTTTATTCCCCCTTTGTTCCCCCTTTATTCCCGCTTTATTCCCCCTTTATTCCTCATGTCTTCCCCCTTTATTGCCCCTTTATTGCCCCTTTATTCCCTCTTTATTCCCCCTTTATTCCCCCTTCAGTCCTCCTTTCTTCCCCCTTTATTCCCCCTTTACTCCCTCTTTATTCCCCCTTTATTCCCCTTTTATTCCCGCTTAATTCCCTCTTTATTCCCCCTTTATTCCCCCTTTATTCCCCCTTTATTCCCCCCTTATTCCCCCTTTCTTCCCCCTTTGATCCCCCTTTCTTCCCCCTTTCTTCCCCCTTTCTTCCCCCTTCAGTCCCCCTTTCTTCCCCCTTTATTCCCCCTTTATTCCCCTTTATTCCCCTGTATTCTCCCTTTATTTCCCCTTTACCCCCCCTTCAGCCCTCCTTTCTTCCCCCTTTCTTCCCCCTTTATTCTCCCTTTATTCCCCCTTTACTCCCCCTTCAGTCCTCCTTTCTTCCCCCTGTATTCCCCCTTTATTCCCCCTTTATTCCCCCTTCTGTCCTCCTTTCTTCCCTCTTTATTCCCCCTTTGTTCCCCCTTTATTCCCCCTTTATTCACCCTTTATTGCCCCTTTATTCCCCTTCAGTCCCCCTTTCTTCCCCCTTTCTTCCCCCTTCATTCCCCCTTTATTCCCCCTTCAGTCCTCCTTTCTTCGCCCTTTCTTCCCCCTTTCTTCACCCTTTCTTCCCCCTTTCTTCCCCCTTTATTCGCTCTTCATTCCCCCTTTATTCCCCCTTTCTTCCCCCTTTCTTCCCCCTTTCCTCCCCCTTTCCTCCCCCTTTCTTCCCCCTTTCCTCCCCCTTTCTTGCCCTTTCTTCCCCCCTTTCTTGCACCTTTATTCCCCCTTTGTTCCCCCTTTATTCCCTCTTTATTCCCCTTTACTCCTCATGTCTTCCCCCTTTATTGCCCCTTTATTGCCCCTTTATTCCCTCTTTATTCCCCTTTATTCCCCCTTCAGTCCTCCTTTCTTCCCCTTTATTCCCCCTTTACTCCCTCTTTATTCCCCCTTTATTCCCCCTTTATTCCCCTTTTATTCCCGCTTAATTCCCTCTTTATTCCCCCTTTATTCCCCCTTTATTCCCGCTTTATTCCCCCCTTATTCCCCCTTTCTTCCCCTTTGATCCCCCTTTCTTCCCCTTTCTTCCCCCTTTCTTCCCCCTTTATTCCCCCTTCAGTCCCTGTTTCTTCCCCCTTTATTCCCCTTTATTCCCCCTTTATTCCCCCTGTATTATCCCCTTTATTCCCTCTTTACTCCCCCTTCAGTCCTCCTTTCTTCCCCTTTATTCCCCCTTTTATTCTCCTTTATTCCCCCTTTACTCCCCCTTCAGTCCTCCTTTCTTCCCCCTGTATTCCCCCTTTATTCCCCCTTTATTCCCCTTCTGTCCTCCTTTCTTCCCTCTTTATTCCCCCTTTGTTCCCCCTTTATTCCCCCTTTATTCACCCTTTATTGCCCCTTTATTCCCCCTTCAGTCCCCCTTTCTTCCCCCTTTATTCCCCCTTTATTCTCCCTTTATTCCCCCTTCTGTCCTCCTTTCTTCCCCCTTTATTCCCTCTTTCTTCTCCCTTTATTCCCCCTTTATTCACCCTTTATTCCCCCTTTATTCCCCCTTCAGTCCCCCTTTCTTCCACCTTTATTGCCCCTTTATTTCCCCTTTATTCCTCCTTTCTTCCCCCGCTTATTCCCCCTTTATTCCCCGTGTATTCCCCCTTTCTTCCCCTTTGTTCCCCCTTTATTCCCCCTTTATTCCCCCTTCAGTCCCCCTTTCTTCCCCCTTCAGTCCTCCTTTGCTCCCCCTTTCTTCCCCCTTTATTCCCCCTTTATTCCCCCTTCAGTCCTCCTATCTTCCCCCTTTATCCCCCTTTATTCTCCCTTTATTCCCCCTTCAGTCCTCCTTTCTTCCCCTTTCTTCCCCCTTTCTTCCCCCTTTATTCCCCCTTTCTTCCCCCTTTCTTCCCCCTTTTATTCCCCCTTCATTCCCTCTTTATTCCCCCTTTGTTCCCCCTTTATTCCTCCTTTATTCCCTCTTTCTTCCCCCTTTATTCCCCTTCAGTCCTGCTTTCTTCCCCCTTATTTCCCCTTTATTCCCCCTTCCTTCTCCCTTTGGTCCCCTTTCTTCCCGCTTTCTTCCCCCTTTATTCCCTCTTTAGTCCCCCTTTATTCCCCTCTTATTCCCCCTTTATTCCCCCTTTATTCCCCCTTTCTTCCCCCTTTCTTCCCCCTTTCTTCCCCCCTTATTCCCCCTTTGATCCCCCTTTATTCCCCTTTCTTCCCCCTTTCTTCCCCCTTTATTCCCACTTTCTTCCCCTTTATTCCCCCTTTATTCCCCCTTTATTCCCCCTTTATTCCCCCTTTGTTCCCCTTTATTCCGCCTTTATTCCGCCTTTATTTCCCCTTTCTTCACCCTTTATTCCCCCTTCATTCCCCTTAATTCCCCCTTCATTCCCCCTTCATTCCCCCTTTATTCCCCCTTTCTTCGCCCTTTCTTCCCCCTTTATTCCCCCTTTATTCCCCCTTTATTCCCCCTTTATTCCCTCTTTATTCCCCTTTATCCCCCATTTATTCCCCCTTCATTCCCCCTTTATTCCCCCTTTCTTCCACCTTCCCTCCCCCTTTCCTCCCCCTTTCTTGCCCCTTTCGTCCCCCTTTTCTCCCCCTTTATTCCCCCTTTGTTCCCCCTTTGTTCCCTCTTTATTCCCCCTTTATTCCCCCTTTATTCCCCTTTATTCCGCCTTTCTTCCCCTTTCTTCCCCCTTTCTTCCCCCTTTCTCCCCCCTTTATTCCCCCTTTATTCCCCCCTTATTCCCCCTTTCTTCCCCCTTTCTTCCCCCTTTATTCCCCCTTTATTCCCCCTTTATTCCCCCTTTGTTCCCTATTTATTCCCCCTTTATTCCGCCTTTATTTCCCCTTTATTCCCCCTTTATTCCCCTTTATTCCCCCTTTATTCCCCCTTCATTCCCCTTTATTCCCCCTTTTATTCCCCCTTTCTTCCCCTTTTATTCCCCCTTTCTTCCCCCTTTCTTCCCCCTTTCTTCCCCCTTTCTTCCCCCTTTCTTCCCCCTTTATTCCCCCTTTCTTCCCCCTTTCTTCCCCTTTCTTCCTCCTTTATTTCCCCTTTCTTCACCCTTTATTCCCCCTTCATTCCCCTTTATTCCCCCTTCATTCCCCCTTCATTCCCCCTTTATTCCCCCTTTATTCCCCCTTTATTCCCCCTTCAGTCCTCCTTTCTTCCCCCTTTATTCCCCCTTTATTCCCTCATTATTCCCCCTTTCTTCCCCCTTTATTCCCCCTTCAGTCCCCCTTTCTTCCCCCTTCAGTCCTCCTTTCTTCCCCCTTTATTCCCCCTTTATTCCCCCTTTAGTCCTCCTATCTTCCCCCTTTATTCCCCCTTTATTCCCCCTTTCTTCCCCCTTTCCTTCCCTTTTGCTCCCCCTTTCCCCCTTTCCTCCCCTTCAGTCCTCCTTTCTTCCCCCTTTCTTCCCCCTTTATTCCCCCTTTTATTCACCCTTTATTCCACCTTTATTCCCCCTTTATTCCCCCTTTATTCCTTCTTTCCTCCCACTTTCCTCCCCCTTTATTCCCCCTTTATTCCCCTTTATTCCCGCTTTATTCCCCTTTCATTTCCCCTTTCTTCCCCTGTCTTCCCCATTGATTCCCCTTTGTTCCCCCTTTATTCCCCCTGTCTTCCCCCTTTATTCCCCTTTATTCCCCCTTTATTCCCCCTTCCTTCCCCCTTTGATCCCCCTTTCTTCCCCCTTTCTTCCCCCTTTATTCCCTCCTTATTCCCTCTTTATTCCCCCTTTCTTCCCCATTTATTCCCCCTTTATTCCCCTTTGTTCCCCCTTTATTCCCCCTTTATTCCGCCTTCATTCCCCTTTATTCCCCCTTTATTCCCCCTTTATTCCGCCTTTGTTCACCCTTTATTCCCCCTTCATTCCCCCTTTATTCCCCCTTTCTTCCCCCTTCAGTCCTCCTTTCTTCCCCCTTTATTCCCCTTTATTCTCCCTTTATTCCCCTTCTGTCCTCCTTTCTTCCCCCTTTATTCCCCCTTTATTCACCCTTTATTCCCCCTTTCTTCCACCTTTATTCCCCTTTATTTCCCCCTTCAGTCCTCCTTTCTTCCCCTTTATTCCCCCTTTATTCCCCCTTCAGTCCTCCTATCTTCCCCCTTTATTCCCCCTTTATTCTCCCTTTATTCCCCCTTCAGTCCTCCTTTCTTCCCCCTTTATTCCCCCTTTGTTCCCCCTTTGTTCCCCCTTTAATCACCCTTTATTCCACCTTTATTCCCCTTTATTCCCCCTTTATTCCTTCTTTCCTCCCCCTTTATTCCCCCTTTATTCCCCCTTTATTCCCCCTTTATTCCCCTTTCATTTCCCCTTTCTTCCCCCTTTCTTCCCCCTCTTCCCCCTTTATTCCCCCTTTATTCCCCCTGTCTTCCCCCTTTATTCCCCCTTTCTTCCCCCTTTATTCCCCCTTTATTCCCCCTTCATTCCCCCTTTATTCCCCCTTCCTTCCCCCTTTGATCCCCTTTCTTCCCCCTTTCTTCCCCCTTTCTTCCCCCTTTATTCCCTCCTTATTCCCTCTTTATTCCCCCTTTCTTCCCCATTTATTCCCCCTTTATTCCCCCTTTGTTCCCCCTTTATTCCCCCTTTATTCCGCCTTCATTCCCCCTTTATTCCGCCTTTGTTCCGCCTTTGTTCACCGTTTATTCCCCCTTCGTTCCCCCTTTATTCCCCCTTTCTTCCCCCTTCAGTCCTCCTTTCTTCCCCCTTTATTCCCCCCTTATTCTCCCTTTATTCCCCCCTTCTGTCCTCCTTTCTTCCTCCCGTTATTCCCCCTTTATTCACCCTTTATTCCCCCTTTCTTCCACCTTTATTCCCCCTTTATTTCCCCTTTATTCCCCCTTTCTTCCCCCGCTTATTCCCTTTTATTCCCCCTTCAGTCCCCCTTTCTTCCCCCTTCACCCCTCCTTTCTTCCCCCTTTCTTCCCCCTTTATTCCCCCTTCAGTCCTCCTATCTTCCCCCTTTATCCCCCCTTTTATTCCCCCTTCATTCCCCTTTATTCCCCCTTTATTCCCCCTTTATTCCCCATTTATTCCCCCTTTATTCCCCCTTTATTCCCCCTTCCTTCCCCTTATTCCCCCTTTATTCCCCCTTTATACCCCCTTTATTCCCCCTTTATTCCCCCTTTCTTCTCCCTTTCTTCCCCCTTTATTCCCCCTTTATTCCCCCTTTATTCCCCCTTTATTCCCCTTTTATTCCCCCTTTCTTCCCCCTTTCTTCCCCCTTTCTTACCCCTTTATTCCCCCTGTGTTCCCCCTTTATTCCCCCTTTCTTCCCCCTTTCTTCCCCCTTTATTGCCCCTTTATTCCCCCTGTGTTCCACCTTTATCCCCCCTTTATTCCCCCTTTATTCCCCTTCAGTCCTCCTTTCTTCTCCCTTTCTTCCCCCTTTATTCCCCCTTTATTCCCCCTTTATTCCCCCTTCATTCCCCCTTTATTCCCCCTTTATTCCCCCTTCAGTCCTCCTTTCTTCCCCCTTTCTTCCCACTTTCTTCCCCCTTTCTTCCCCCTTTATTCCCCCTTTATTCCCCCTTTATTCCCCCTTCATTCCCCCTTTATTCCCCCTTTATTCCCCCTTTATTCCCCCTTCAGTCCTCCTTTCTTCCCCCTTTCTTCCCCCTTTCTTCCCCCTTTATTCCCCCTTTATTCCCCCTGTGTTCCCCCTTTATTCCCCCTTTCTTCCCCCTTTCTTCCCCCTTTATTGCCCCTTTATTCCCCCTGTGTTCCACCTTTATCCCCCTTTATTCCCCCTTTATTCCCCCTTCAGTCCTCCTTTCTTCTCCCTTTCTTCCCCCTTTATTCCCCCTTTATTCCCCCTTTACGCCCCCTTTATTCCCCTTTATTCCCCCTTCATTCCCCCTTTATTCCCCCTTTATTCCCCGTTTCTTCCCCTTTTATTCCTCCTTTCTTCCCCCTTTCTTCCCCCTTTATTCCCCCTTTATTCCCCCTTCAGTCCTCCTTTATTCCCCCTTTCTTCTCCCTTTCTTCTCCCTTTATTCCCCCTTTATTCCCCCGCTATTCCCCCTTTGTTCCCCCTTTATTCCCCCTGTATTCCCCCTTTATTCCCCCTTTATTCCCCCTTCCTTCCCCTTTTATTCCCCCTTTCTTCCCCCTTTCTTCCCCCTTTCTTCCCCCGCTTATTCCCCCTTTATTTCCCCTTTATTCCCCCCTTTGTTCCCCTTGTCTTCCACCTTTATTCCCCCTTTATTCCCCCTTTATTCCCTCTTCATTCCCCCTTCATTCCCCCTTTATTCCCCCTTTATTCCCCCTTTATTCCCCCTTCAGTCCTCCTTTCTTCCCCTTTCTTCCCCCTTTCTTCCCCCTTTATTCCCCCTTTATTCCCCCTGTGTTCCCCCTTTTATTCCCCCTTTCTTCCCCCTTTCTTCCCCCTTTATTGCCCCTTTATTCCCCCTGTGTTCCACCTTTATCCCCCCTTTATTCCCCCTTTATTCCCCCTTCAGTCCTCCTTTCTTCTCCCTTTCTTCCCCTTTATTCCCCCTTTATTCCCCCTTTACGCCCCCTTTATTCCCCCTTTATTCCCCCTTCATTCCCCCTTTATTCCCCTTTATTCCCCGTTTCTTCCCCTTTTATTCCTCCTTTCTTCCCCCTTTCTTCCCCCTTTATTCCCCCTTTATTCCCCCTTCAGTCCTCCTTTATTCCCCCTTTCTTCTCCCTTTCTTCTCCCTTTATTCCCCCTTTATTCCCCCGCTATTCCCCCTTTGTTCCCCTTTATTCCCCCTGTATTCCCCCTTATTCCCCCTTTATTCCCCCTTCCTTCCCCTTTTATTCCCCCTTTCTTCCCCCTTTCTTCCCCCTTTCTTCCCCCCGCTTATTCCCCCTTTATTTCCCCTTTATTCCCCCTTTGTTCCCCTTGTCTTCCACCTTTATTCCCCCTTTATTCCCCCTTTATTCCCTCTTCATTCCCCCTTTATTCCCCCTTAATTCCCCCTTTCTTCCCCCTTTCTTCCCCCTTTCCTCCCCCTTTCTTGCCCCTTTCTTGCCCCTTTATTCCCCCTTTCGTCCCCCTTTATTCCCTCTTTATTCCCCCTTTATTGCCCCTTTATTGCCCCTTTATTGCCCCTTTATTCCCTCTTTATTCCCCCTTTATTCCCCCTTCAGTCCTCCTTTCTTCCCCCTTTATTCCCCCTTTATTCCCCCTTTACTCCCTCTTTATTCCCCTTTATTCCCCCGTTATTCCCCCTTTTATTCCCGCTTCATTCCCTCTTTATTCCCCCTTTATTCCCCCTTTATTCCCCCTTTACTCCCCCCTTATTCCCCCTTTCTTCTCCCTTTCTTCCCCCTTTATTCCCCCTTTATTCCCCCTTTACGCCCCCTTTATTCCCCCTTTATTCCCCCTTTATTCCCCTTTTATTCCTCCTTTCTTCCCCCTCTGTTCCCCTTTATTCCCTCTTTATTCCCCCTTTATTCCCCCTTTATTCCCCCTTTATTCGCCCTTTCTTCCCCCTTTATTCCCCCTTTCTCCCCCCTTCAGTCCCCCTTTCTTCCGCCTGAATTCCCCCTTTATTCCCCCTCTATTCCCCCTTCAGTCCTCCTTTCTTCCCCCTTTATTCCCCCTTCTGTCCTCCTTTCTTCTCCCTTTATTCCCCTTTATTCACCCTTTATTCCCCCTTTCTTCCACCTTTATTCCCCCTTTATTTCCCTTTTATTCCCCCTTTCTTCCCCCGCTTATTCCCCCTTTATTCCCCCATGTATTCCCCCTTTCTTCCCCCTTTGTTCCCCCTTTATTCCCCCTTTATTCCGCCTTCAGTCCCCCTTTCTTCCCCCTTCAGTCCTCCTTTCTTCCCCCTTTCTTCCCCCTTTATTCCCCCTTCAGTCCTCCTATCTTCCCCCTTTATTCCCCCTTTATCCCCCCTTTATTCCCCCTTCATTCCCCCTTTATTCCCCCTTCATTCCCCCTTTATTCCCCCTTTCTTCTCCCTTTCTTCTCCCTTTATTCCCCCTTTATTCCCCCGTTATTCCCCCTTTGTTCCCCCTTTATTCCCCCTGTATTCCCCCTTTATTCACCCTTTATTCCCCCTTTCTTCCCCCTTCCTTCCCCCTTTCTTCCCCCTTTCTTCCCCCTTTCTTCCCCCGCTTATTCCCCCTTTATTTCCCCTTTATTCCCCCTTTCTTCCCCCTGTGTTCCCCTTTATTCCCCCTTTATTCCCCCTTTATTCCCCCTTTATTCCCCCTTTATTTCCCCTTTATTCCCCCTTTATTCCCCCTTTCGTCCCCCTTTATTCCCCCTTTATTCCCCCTTTATTCCCCCTTTATTCCCCTTTCTTCCCCCTTTGTTCCCCCTATATTGCCCCTTTCTTCCCCCTTTCTTCCCCCTTTATTCCCCCTTCATTCCCCCCTTTGTTCCCCTTGTCTTCCCCCTTTATTCCCCCTTTATTCCCCCTTTATTCCCCCTTTATTCCCTCTTTATTCCCCTTTTATTCCCCCCTTAATTCCCCCTTTCTTCCCCTTTCTTCCCCCTTTCCTCCCCCTTTCTTGCCCCTTTCTTCCCCCTTTCTTCCCCCTTTCGTCCCCCTTTATTCCCTCTTTATTCCCCTTTATTGCCCCTTTATTGCCCCTTTATTGCCCCTTTATTCCCTCTTTATTCCCCCTTTATTCCCCCTTCAGTCCTCCTTTCTTCCCCCTTTATTCCCCCTTTATTCCCCTTTACTCCCTCTTTATTCCCCCTTTATTCCCCCGTTATACCCCCTTTTATTCCCGCTTCATTCCCTCTTTATTCCCCCTTTATTCCCCCTTTATTCCCCTTTACTCCCCCCTTATTCCCCCTTTCTTCCCCCTTTGATCCCCCTTTCTTCCCCCTTTCTTCCCCCTTTATTCCCCCTTCAGTCCCCCTTTCTTCCCCCTTTATTCCCCCTGTATTCTCCCTTTATTCCCCCTTTACTCCCCCTTCAGTCCTCCTTTCTTCCCCCTTTATTCCCCCTTTATTCTCCCTTTATTCCCCATTTACTCCCCCTTCAGTCCTCCTTTCTTCCCCCTGTATTCCCCCCTTATTCTCCCTTTATTCCCCCTTCTGTCCTCCTTTCTTCCCCCTTTATTCCTCTTTCTTCTCCCTTTATTCCCCCTTTATTCACCCTCTATTCCCCCTTTATTCCCCCTTCAGTCCCCCTTTCCTGCACCTTTATTCCCCCTTTATTCCCCCTTTCTTCCCCCGCTTATTCCCCCTTTATTCCCCCATGTATTCCCCTTTCTTCCCCCTTTGTTCCCCCTTTATTCCCCCTTCAGTCCCCCTTTCTTCCCCTTCAGTCCTCCTTTCTTCCCCCTTTCTTCCCCCTTTATTCCCCCTTCAGTCCTCCTATCTTCCCCCTTTATTCCCCCTTTATCCCCCCTTTATTCCCCCTTCATTCCCCCTTTATTCCCCCCTTCATTCCCCCTTTATTCCCCCTTTCTTCTCCCTTTCTTCTCCCTTTCTTCCCCCTTTCTTCCCCCGTTATTCCCCCTTTGTTCCCCCTTTATTCCCCCTGTATTCCCCCTTTATTCACCCTTTATTCCCCCTTTCTTCCCCCTTCCCTTCCCCCTTTCTTCCCCCTTTCTTCCCCCTTTCTTCCCCCGCTTATTCCCCCTTTATTTCCCCTTTATTCCCCCTTTCTTCCCCCTGTGTTCCCCTTTATTCCCCCTTTATTCCCCCTTTATTCCCCCTTTATTCCCCCTTTATTTCCCCTTTATTCCCCCTTTATTCCCCCTTTCGTCCCCCTTTATTCCCCCTTTATTCCCCCTTTATTCCCCCTTTATTCCCCTTTCTTCCCCCTTTGTTCCCCCTATATTGCCCCTTTCTTCCCCCTTTCTTCCCCCTTTATTCCCCCTTCATTCCCCCTTTGTTCCCCTTGTCTTCCCCCTTTATTCCCCCTTTATTCCCCCTTTATTCCCCCTTTATTCCCTCTTTATTCCCCTTTTATTCCCCCTTAATTCCCCCTTTCTTCCCCCTTTCCTCCCCCTTTCTTGCCCCTTTCTTCCCCTTTCTTCCCCCTTTCGTCCCCCTTTATTCCCTCTTTATTCCCCCTTTATTGCCCCTTTATTGCCCCTTTATTGCCCCTTTATTCCCTCTTTATTCCCCTTTATTCCCCCTTCAGTCCTCCTTTCTTCCCCCTTTATTCCCCCTTTATTCCCCCTTTACTCCCTCTTTATTCCCCCTTTATTCCCCGTTATACCCCCTTTTATTCCCGCTTCATTCCCTCTTTATTCCCCCTTTATTCCCCCTTTATTCCCCCTTTACTCCCCCCTTATTCCCCCTTTCTTCCCCCTTTGATCCCCCTTTCTTCCCCCTTTCTTCCCCCTTTATTCCCCCTTCAGTCCCCCTTTCTTCCCCTTTATTCCCCCTGTATTCTCCCCTTTATTCCCCCTTTACTCCCCCTTCAGTCCTCCTTTCTTCCCCCTTTATTCCCCCTTTATTCTCCCTTTATTCCCCATTTACTCCCCCTTCAGTCCTCCTTTCTTCCCCCTGTATTCCCCCCTTATTCTCCCTTTATTCCCCCTTCTGTCCTCCTTTCTTCCCCCTTTATTCCCTCTTTCTTCTCCCTTTATTCCCCCTTTATTCACCCTCTATTCCCCCTTTATTCCCCCTTCAGTCCCCCTTTCCTGCACCTTTATTCCCCCTTTATTCCCCCTTTCTTCCCCCGCTTATTCCCCCTTTATTTCCCCCATGTATTCCCCCTTTCTTCCCCCTTTGTTCCCCTTTATTCCCCCTTTATTCCCCTTCAGTCCCCCTTTCTTCCCCCTTCAGTCCTCCTTTCTTCCCCCTTTCTTCCCCTTTATTCCCCTTCAGTCCTCCTATCTTCCCCTTTATTCCCCCTTTATCCCCCCTTTATTCCCCCTTCATTCCCCCTTTATTCCCCCTTCATTCCCCCTTTATTCCCCCTTTCTTCTCCCTTTCTTCTCCCTTTATTCCCCCTTTATTCCCCCGTTATTCCCCCTTTGTTCCCCCTTTATTCCCCCTTTATTCCCCCTTTATTCCCCCTTTCTTCCCCCTTCCTTCCCCTTTTATTCCCCCTTTCTTCCCCCTTTCTTCCCCCTTTCTTCCCCCGCTTATTCACCCTTTATTTCCCCTTTATTCCCCCTTTCTTCCCCCTGTGTTCCCCTTTATTCCCCCTTTATTCCCCCCTTTATTCCCCCTTTATTCCCCCTTTATTTCCCCTTTATTCCCCCTTTATTCCCCTTTCGTCCCCCTTTATTCCCCCTTTATTCCCCTTTATTCCCCCTTTATT